>MU825873.1:5099392-5198283 GCA_029204205.1 Desmophyllum pertusum | reverse complement strand
TTATTATTCATAATAATATTGCCAGAATTTATTATCTCATTACCACTCATGTTAAGATAACCAGTCATATGATTTGAACCATCAAGTAAGAGGGTTTGCGCTTTCACTGTCATATAGTTTACAGAATCTTGCGCATTTGTTGGATTAGCTACATTAACCAATCTTTTATTTTCTATATCATAGTTCCCATTATCATTTAAACGAAATCCTATTCCCGGAGGACCTCTTTTCCCTTCTTTACAGTCACTTACTAATGAATTTGGTTCATCATTGATTATACCCATTATATTATTATGTTATATTATTAAAATAATTGATAATAAATTTTTCATTATTTAATGGATTAATAATTGAGAATGGTTTACAAATATTATAAAATGATTTTCCTTTATCTGATTCTCTGATATAATACAAACAATAGTAACCACAGAGTATACTGGCAAAATCTTGATAAGCAGAAGAATTGAATAAATAATTTAACTTTAATTTATTTGAAATGGTAATAATTTCATTTGGCGGATTCAAACCGAAAGAATCAAAATACTCAATAACATCCTTCTTCACATTCATTACAACCCAATGTGTCCCCCACCCATTGAATCATCAAGATTAATAATATAAAATCCCTTTCTAACACCGTTAATGTCATTACGTGAAAAAACACCATTAATTTTTTCAATTTTAAAATATTTAATCCAATTGATTAGATCATCATTGCTTAATGCCTTATGAATGAATTTCACAATATATCTCCGATTATAGGGATTGAGTTGAAAGGTGAGTTTTTCCCAAGAAGTAACCCTTTGCCTTTTTTTTCCCCTGTTCCTTTTTGATTCCAACTACCAATGAATGGTGGAGGATTGTAAGGTAAAAATGAATCAGAATAAGGTCTTGTTTGCATCCCTTTACCAGTCAATGCCTTCAATACCAGAGGAATACCTATTGATGCGAGAAGTGTTCCTAAAAATCCACCTTGTTGTGTTTTAGTTGGTTTTATAATTATTCGCCCTCCAGTTTGAAGTGAATTTAGAATTTGCTCTTTTTGTTTTTTCGTTAAAAGATTCTTATGAGCGATTAATTTATCGATTTTATCTTGCGGAATTAAAAATCCACCAGTTTGTGATTTTCTATTTTGTAAACCTTCCCCCAAAATTTTATTAATACCAAGACTACCCAAAGCAGACATAGCCCCAGTAGCCAATGCTGGTACAGCTTTTGATACAGCAGATGTGGCATAAGGTAGAAGTTTTGTTAATAAACTAGTAAATAATGAACCACCATGAATTATTGCTTGAATTTGTGCTTTTGAAATTTTTAAATCAACATCTTTTTTCTCTTCTGCAGATTTTTTAATTTTATTAATTTGAGTTTTTGTTAACATAATTTCATCATTATCAGATAATTCATTTTTTGTTAATCTAATGGTAATTGCACTGTTGGTTTTATAAGCTCTTGCTAGTTTCTCCTTCTGACCTTTACTTAAATTTATTTTAAAAGGATGATAAACTGTTCGTTTCATAACTTGTATATATTATATGTTAGATTATTATACCTTCAACATTACTTTACCTGTGCTTGTAATAACTTCTATTTCTTCTTCATATAGAACTAAAGAATACCATGAAAATGCGGCATTAGGATTTCCATTCAATGTATAACGAAAGCTTAATTTTGTTGATCCAGATTTTAATTCTGTTTCTTGATTCCGTAAATCGAAGTATAACAAACCATAAAGATTTTGAAAACTGTTAATATCAATTGAACCAGCTGTTAAATAGTCATTGAAATATTTATTATATTGAAGAAGTGTACGATATGTTTTACCAAGCTCATCAGTAGGATTCATTTGTTCTTGTGGATAGAAAATACCATTAGATAACTCTAACTGTGCCATTGTAATTGTTCTTCCATTAGCAATATTATATGTATTAAATATAAATGGATTCTGTGTTGTATCACCTAATTTAGCATCATTCAAAGCTCAAATAAATACATGTCTTGGCTTTCGAATAGAAGCATTAATTTTGAAAACTCCCTGTCTTTGTTGAGTAGAAGGTGAAACTTCAATACGTTCTTTAAGATATGTCCATTTATGTGGTTTAAGATAATTACTAATATATATTTGTTCTTCCGCTCCATTAAACTTTATTTTTGGAACCCATAGTTTCATTTTAGAAATAACATATCGTGCAGCATCGCCACCTACATGATATATGATATTTGCATCAGTTTCAAGGTTTATATCTATTGATACTTTTCCATTCGGACATATTTTATTTTCAAAAGCTTCAAAAAATCCATAACGGTTCAATGCTAGTATAACATTATTTACAGCACCTCCTTGAACCTTACGTTTTCTCATGCCAAATCCTTTATTATAAGCAGCTTCATCAACTCGATCTTCAGCTACTCCAGTATTTGTATCCAAGTAGTATCAAAGTGGCTATGAGCCACTGAACTCGGAAAATTATGTTAAAGTTAATATTTGAAACACAAGTTGCCTAATAACGTGATATCATTCTTACCTCTGTACGGTGAAACACGCAGAACTCAAATTACGTTTTCAATTTATCATTGTAAGTCGTTCGAACATCAAAACAGAATGAGAAACATTACCACTAAAAGACTACAAAAACACTGAAATCACTTGATGAGTAAATCGTGTCACGTCCACCTTAACAACCTCGGCAACGAGCTATTTGCAGGGTTAAAAACAGCAACCGGCACTCCAGCACTTCAAGACTTCAGCGAAAGTTCGCCACGATTTCAGTACACAGAACTCACTTGAGCCTGCTGTGATATTCAAATCAGCGGCTCAATACAAACCCAGTTGTTAAATGAATTTTTCCCAACGAGTTTCTGTTGTGTCGACGTGGCGCAGTAGATATAAGCACCGCTTTGGAGTCTAGAGGTCGTGGGTTCTCGAGGGTCCCTTTTTATTTCTTTTTTTTTTTCCTTACTCTTTTTAACGCATGTGTTTATATCATGGGAAACCATTTTTTTTTTGTGGTCGAGTATTTCGATTTTGAACTCAAACAAGGTATTTGTTTATTGAAGGATGAAATAAATAATGAAATGTAAGACGACTTCTCGCCCTCGATTTATACTTGGAACTTAGATTTCTCGAACCCTCGATTTCTCGAACTTCCTGATTCCTCAAACCAATTTTCGTTTCGCGTGGAGAGTTCCACTGTATGTCCCACTCGTCCCACTGTATATATTATGTGCAATATATGCGCAAGCGTTGTGCACTAGTCAGCGGATTTACAAAATGTTTAACTATGCTTTTGATATCAATTATCAGACTTGAGTAGTAAAACGAATATTTTACAGGCTAATCGTTCTTCCGAACCTGATACATAAAAAATCATGTGACGCTAAATTACTATTCGTCGTCACTGCCACAGTCTTCTTGAGCCAGGACAGAGGAGTTTGTGCAGCTAGAGCCTTTGCACTGGCCACATGCAGGAGAACATTCCAAGTTGTGCTTGCGGCAGGAACATCGCAGCGGGTTGCATCCCGATGAGCAGTTGCATCTCACTATGCGTAGAAGGTTGTCTGGTGCTGCTGGTAAATCCGTCATCACAGGAATCAGCTGGCCGTCTTTCGTCTTCCACCCCCAGTCTTCGGCATTGTCTCCTTCCCCTTTCCATTGCAGGACTTGGGCATACACGCGAAAACTATGGAATTTTGCTGCAGGCGATGTCGGGGGGAGGCTATTAGGCTGTATCTGGGTGGTCTTTGTGGCGAGCTTTTCCTGGTAACGTTGATACCGGAGATTGTCTAGACATTGCCCTGCCTTTCCGTTCTACAGTAGTGCAAGGGCATTTCCCCCTGAAGCCGCGATTTCTTCTGTTGTTGCAATGCCTTGAAATACCTTCGCTTGCTGCCGGAAATGAGAGGACGTGATAAACTTCTTGAGCGATGCACCCTTTCCGATGCCATGAACGCGAGATGTCGTGTCGCATCCAAGAACCGCGTGAAGAAAGAGGATGTTATCGCATACCTCAGTCCCTAGCTCTGCTTGTATCTTCTTTATATTCCATACGCGCCGCCGCAAGGAATTGCTCTTTTGCTCAGGGATGAAGAAGAGGTCATGACCATCAGGATCAACGTGGAACAAAAGTAGGATGAGCAGGTCTGTGTCGTCTCCAACAAGTATGGTTGTTCTGGATCTCGCGGACTCTATAGCTGCTTTCACAATAAGAAGGTCGGCATCGCCGTCTGCATGGCGCGTCTCACACTGGCGGTGGCTAAGACTTCTGCTCAACATGGTAAGAAAACGTTGCTTGTTCTTGGTATTTTCCAGGAACACGTCCTTCTTCGTGGTGACCTTTATGTCTTCCTCGAACGTCACGGTAGTCCCAACCTTGCCCGATGATCTCCTTTGCTGTGTCATCTGCTTCGTTGACACTGTGCTGTTGTCATATCCGTCAAAGACGACGATTCGCCTGCCATACTTCTTTGTGACATAGTTGTAGTAAAGACTGAACACTTCTTCAAAAGTCGCGGATCCGAGAGTAGGCCACACCACTCTGTGCAGAAGTGCTCCGCCATCCAGCACGTATTGTACGTCAGCAACACAAGACACTTTCTCGGTAATTACTTGTGGAGAGAGCCTGGACCAAATAGCATCGGCCAGAGCTGGCTTATTGGCCTGCCGTAGCATCAGTGCTGAATCAAACAGAGATGTCGGGTAACTGCTAAGCTCATAGCGAAATATCGTGGGGAGGTCTTCGCTAGTGTTGGACGCCAAGATCAAGCGCTGGAACAGAAGCTGTGGGTCGATCTCTACCTGCTCATTGTCAATTCTAACAGCAGATTTCTTTGCGAGAGTAATGGTCTGCGCACTTTTCTTGAACGAGTACTCTGTCGCTGACCGTCCAGTCATAGATGCAATGACTTTCTCTCCAATTATACGAGCTTTGTCGACATTAACAGCACTGTCCCCGTGTACCCCGTTCATGATATTTCTTAAGTGTGGGTCTGGTGAAAAGGGACTGCGGTCTTGAAGAGCGGAAAGGATAGTTAACGTATCTTTGACGTCGCGCTCTTTTCTTGTACTTGACATGTCCTTGTTCTGCTCGCTTGTGTTATAAGCAACACCGGTCAATTCTTGCATGACGCTATTCACTTCGGCGCATGCGGGCATTGCGAGAAGCCAAGTCAGGCGCTGCTGCTCCGTCATGCCCCGCCCTCTTGTTAGGCCTCCACGTTCTCATCAAAGTCTGCTCTATGACGAGGTCTGTAGACAGGCCTTCCCAGAGATCGCTCACTCCTTCTCACTACATGAAGGATACATTTGTGTTATATATACAAAAGGCAATTAAGAAGTGTACACAATTACATTTTGATTCTACAAGAATTTTTTATCCAGTTTATAAACAAAATATTAGCTACGTTAGTAGCATGTGCAGAGTTCTTCATACATTTCGTAATGCACTTGCCGGGGGAAAAAACCCGTATTTAGTATTGACACGTAAATCTAGTCGCTTAAAATAAGGATTATTTTATAGACAAACAGAATAATCAATGCTTACCTGCAAATAAGCGCTCCAAAGCTAAGAATCTGATGCAATTTACTCCACGAATAATAACATGTAGATACAACCACTTCTCTTTCGTGTGACGGCGGGAAAAAAGCAGACTGAGAAATCTACATTGTCGCGACAAGCGCTTGCAAACTTTACAAACTCCTGCTTGCATTGTTTCGCGCCTTTTTTTTTGTAGATATATTTATAATTCTTTACAAGTTCCTCTACAGTTCTGCACTTTGAGTTTGTATTCTAACAGACGAGTGCTAAAATCGTATGTTTAAATTACATATAAGAATACGAAAACAAAGAAAACGAAATAGCTATGAATTTTCTAGATACCCTTCAAATATCATTTAATACATGTAAACACAAACATTTTCGGCTCAGTAAATCAAATGCTAGTATAGTCAGTGATGGATTTGAATTGTTTTATTACTATTTAAACATTTTCTATCAATTACTTGTAAACAGTCATTTTTTTTCTAATAAACAAAGCCGAAATACAGCCAAGATTAAGAAGTACTTAGTTATGCCTCGTTTTCATGCCGTAAAATTTTGCTCGCCAACTCGACATGAAAAATTCTAATTTTGAACGTGTTCCCCTACTGCGATTTTGGGGGACTTTTTATATGTTATATATGAAGTCTTTCTGGACCTAAAACCGTTGAGATACCTTCTTTTGCAATTAGTGGTAGGTTGACCCCTTTTTTTCATAGGTTGACTGGACTAGAAGCGAAGGAGTGAAATTAGCCTCCCACAGCAACAACTCGGAAATGGCTTCAAGCCATTTTCCGAGTTAAAAATGATGTAGGTCCTATTTTATTTGAATATACATCCGAAAAATCAAGTAAATTCTTAACATTTATAGCATGATTAATATTAGGACTATCATTAACGTTAATACCATTAAAATCTCCTTTTAATTGTTTGATAAATGAATAAACACCATTTACAGTACCTACATGATCTGCTGGAACAAAAGCAACTCCATCGGCAAGTTTTTGAACTGTAAAATCAATTTCAAGAAAAGCATTATACCAATCAAGAGGTCATGACTCATCAACAAATCGATAACCTGTCTTTTGCTGATATATTGCATTACCAGGTATAATAATTGGATTTTGTAAATCAAAACTTACATTTTCGTAACGTTCAATATATTTCGATGATCTGAAGTTTTCCATTATATATTATTGTGTTAGATAAAATTTTCAATCAATAAGTTACCCCCAACGTGAAATTAGTTCGCTGAGGCGATTAAAGCATCAAATTATTTGGATAATAATTCATATTTAACATCTGAAGAATTTATTTTTTGTGCATTCATTTCTTTTAATAATTCAAGAATCTTATTACCCCCCAATTCGTTGGATGATTTTTTCTTTGTAAAATCACCTATTTTAGTTGCAACTATCTCACCTAATTTAGATCCAATTTTCTCACTCCTTTTTCAACTAATTTTTCCGTTGCTTTTGATGCTAATTTTTTTACTGTTTTTCCAGTCAATTTACTCATTATTTTAGAGCTAATAGATGACATAATCCCATCTCCCGTAAGTTGATCATTATTAATATTATAATAAACACTTTCACCATTCTCATTACGTTTTCTTCTAATCATTATATTAATTAAGTATATAATTTCCAGTGAACTTAGTTCATGTTGAAGTCTTCAATAAAAGAGTCATACTAATTGGAATATTATTTAAATCAACTAGTCTATTAAACATATCTGTAATATTGATTCTAATATCCTTTATAATATTTGAATTAATCTTCGAAAATAATGCTCTTTATGGTTCAATATGCAATGGATAGCTTAATGGCAAATTATCGACAGAAAACTGGTAAAGAACATCACTATCAATTCCAGAAACAATACTTTCAGATAGTAATGAGCATCGTAACATAAGACTATCAATTGAGTTTGTTATATTTGGTAATTTTGCACTATACGAAGTTTATGATGGATGATTTGAAAGAGAGAGAGACACCAACTTCTGTATTTGAAACTGTATGTTTATTTTCTTTAATAACTTCTTGTATATAATAATTTAAATCCTGATAACTATAATTACCATTTGGAAATACAATAGTTGACCATGTTGTACCATCATCATGTGAATATTTTATTTTATTATTACCATATGTTGTTGATATATTATACCATGAATATGACATATTAAGCTTATCAAGTGCTAAATAGTATTTCTTATTTGGATCAAGATTCACACCAGACGAGAAAGATATTTAATTGTGAAATCATGACTTTTAGATTTTTTTTATTCCATCAACACTGTTTAAAATTATTGGAAAATCCATTTATATATTATTATGTTAGATTAAATGCATTTTCACATATTTATCATATTGTATTTTATTAATTATTCCTAATTTCATTAATTCATCTAAAATTTGCCAAGCTTCATTTCTTAATTGAATATTGTTATTACCAGCTTGACGAGTGCCTGTTATTAATTTTAATCGTTTCATTAATTGTTCTGGATTATTATAATAAAAAATATTCCCTCCTAAAAGTTTTGATTTTCCTGAACTTTTATGAAATGGTAAATCAGATAAAATATTTAAATCGTTGGATATTTGTAAAGATTTGTTAGAATATTTTTTATTAGGATTGAATCTTTTTGTAATTAAATCAATTAAACTTTTATCAGCATTATTTTCATAAACTTTTTCCCCATTTTTATGAGCTTCAACAACCATTTCATTCATTAATCGTGGAATATTAATCATTAAGCCACCATATTGATTTTTATTTATTTTATTTGCATTTCGTTTTGGTTGTTTATATTTCCGGATACCTTCTCCTAATAGATATTTTCGCGAGCGTATTATATCATCTATTGTTTCTTTATATTTTTTCAATGTGTTGATTTCTATTGTAAATGAATCATAATTTTCTTTATCTTTTGGTGTTTTATTTAGTTTTCTTGTTATCGTTGTTTTTTTAATACCTAACTTTCTGTTTATCTTATTAATATTATCTTTTAAAGTAATCAAATTATTATTACTTTTATTTAACAAGTTTGATGGCTTATCTAAATCATAATTCTTCAATATTAATTGATCATCTTTATTGAAATTATTATCCACATTAAATAATGTTATTCCTTCTCTTTCTGTTTGAGTTGACTCAATTGCAGGTAATTCCTGATTCAACAACAGACTTCTATTATTTGAATTGATTAAATCTGCAATATCTTTTTGATTTGATTGTAATTCTTTTATGAGTTTATTCAGTTGTTCATCTTGATTACTTGTGATTTGTTTAAATATTTCTTCATATTCATATTGTCTATCCTCTTTTAAATTTCTCTCATCACTAATAACTTGAGCTACAACGTCTTTCATCTTTTGTGCATCAAATCTTATTTTTGCATTTTTCTTATATTGTTCAATATCCATATTATTATATTATATTATAAATGTAATATAATACTTATCTTGTAAGATATCTGTATAAATGACACTTATCTTGTAAGATAAGTGTATAAATGACACTTATCTTTATATATATCAGTTATATATATGAAGTTAATTAAAGAAAATAAAAATATTTCTAAACATTTTAATGAAGAAATAATTATATAATATATAATATATAATGGTCAAATCATATTGTGTTAAACAAAGAAAACAAACTGAATGTATTGAACCATCTGGATATAAAACTGCAAAAAATGGTCGTCTGATGTTTTTCTGTATTTGTGCAGAATGTGGAATTAAGAAATTTAAATTTATTAAAAATTCAAAAAACTAATTAAGCCCCCTCAAGAAGGGGGCACATTGGGTGAAGAGTTATTTAAGGGTGGATTAAAAATGGCAACTGTATTAGCAAGACAAGGTTTAAGTAAAGCTGTTAAATCTGATTTTGCAAAAAAGAAGATAAAAAATATGGCTGATAAATATTTAGATCAAGCATTAGATTCTTTTACTGGTGATATATCAAGAAGAATATCCCCTATTGGTAAAGGGTTAGATATACATAAATTAATTGGTAAATTACCCAAACCAAAATCAGGATGGACTCCAGGGAAATATAAATACATGGGACCTTATAATCCTCTTGATAAACAATTATCATATGATCCAAATACTGGTGAAGTCTTAGAATGGTATGTCAAGCCATATAATAAAGTGGATAAGATTGCTGCTCATCATGATATATGTTATGACATGGGTAAAAATAAAGGAGATTGTGATAAAAAAAAATGGTTAATTCATTAGATGAAATACCATATGGTGAAACACCTAAATGGGGACAAACTGCAAGATTTCTTATTAATACTAAGCAGAAATTGGGATTAGGGGTTAAAACAAACAGTTGGCAACAACAATTAGCTGAAGAATTACATAAACCTATAAAGCGTAAATTCACTCGGCGGCGTGTAATTGTTAATCATATTGATGAAATATGGGCTGCAGATTTGGTTGAAATGCAACAGTTTTCTAAATGGAATAAAGGAATTAAATACTTATTGATGGTTATAGATGTATTCAGTAAATATGGATGGATTAAACTTTTAACTGATAAGAAAGGAGAAACCGTAACCAAAGCATTCAATGAAATATTCATTGAGGGAAGAAAACCTAAATTTATATGGACTGATAAAGGAAAATAGTTTTACAATCAACATTTCAAATCATTACTTAATGAATATCATATTAAATTATATTCAATTGAAAATGAAGAAAAAAGTAGTGTTGTTGAACGATGGAATAGAACTATGAAGAATAAAATGTGGAAGCAATTTACTGTTCAAAATAATACAAAGTATTTAGACATACTACCAAAACTATTAAAACAATATAATAATACAATACATTCAAGTATTAAAATGAAACCAATTGATGCTAGTAAAAAGAAGAATGAAGGAGTTGTTTATCTTAATCTGTTTCGTGGTGAGAAAAATGTGAGGATGGAATCTAAATTCAAAATTGGAGATAAAGTTAGAATAAGTAAATATAAGAGAAAATTATTCGATAAAGGATATACTTCTAATTGGAGTGAAGAAGTATTCATCATTTCCAAAATAAATCCTACAAATCCTATTACTTATCAATTGAAAGATTTGAATAATGAAGAAATAAAAGGTTATTTTTATGAACTTGAATTACAAAAAGCTAAACAAGAGGTATTCAGAATTGAAAAAGTAATAAAACGAGATTATAAGAAAAAACAAGCTCTGGTTTCATGGTCTGGCTATCCAAAAGAATTTAATTCATGGATACCTTTAAAAGATCTTAAAAAAATTTAAAAATTACAAATATTACAAATAATATTAATATTAATAATATTACTAATTATAAGAGCAATATATAATTATAATAAGAACCTTCCCAGAATCCTTTGCAACTGAAAATATATCAATACCAGATAACTTTGTCAAATTTGAAGACCAGAACGATATTACACAAAAATATAATAACACTTACTATAAAATAACTCTCATATCAAACTTAGTGTGATGACGTCATTAGTCACGTGACCACGCCCGAAAATGCGTTTTTGTTTACTGTGAGAAGATGCCTCTATCAATTGAAAAGCAATCAATGTAGTCAGCAAGACATTGATATGGGGCATTTTGAAATGACCATTAGACTTCTGGCATTTTAAATTTAAGGGGGCTATACACGAGATGAAAGAAGAGAGATCCTAGGTTCTAGCCAATATCTCATCAAGTGTAAGGTGCATGGCAACCAAAATTTACCTGTAGATAGATGTTTATGCGAAGTTTACGTTTTTGGCAACGTCGCTTTTATGACGTCATAGGTCACGTGACCAGATCGTTTTTAATATTTTAACTTGCTTTAAAACGTTATTATACTCTAATTTTTTTTAACTAAATTATAGATATTTGAGTACAATTATTAAAAAAGACCGCTTTAATTTTTTCTGTAAAATAATAAACGGGTGAGGAATACAGTAACATTTGGATTGCCTCCTGTTCAGCGAATTTTCAATTTAAAACTAAAAGCAAACTTCGATGAGAGGTTTGGATATATGCTTATTCTACTTCTGTCGACAGTTTTCCTCCATTTCCTCTTCTTCATAGCGTAGATAGATGTAATTTTCCCCAAAACGTGACATGTGAGAGACTGGACACGAGCGAAGTTGGCGAAGAAAGCCTGGTTCGAGTCCTTACACCAAGGCGAGGCTCTGTACAGCGGATTCGTCAGCTGAAAGCTTCATGTTGTCGTTGTTTTGCGGATCGCGGAGGAGAAAAGGAGAAAATTGGCTTGCAATATATTTTCTTCATGCTTTCATATTCGATCAAGAGTGGCTAAAATTTTCTTGGACAGTCGACAAGACTACATTTGTACTTTTCTCCGCAAGTGGAGGACGTGGAGTCATCTGTCGAGGAGAGAATCGCAGCTAAGTGTTACATTGTATTGCTTCTACAAGCTTAGTCGAGTCAGGTCAAATTGACCTAAAAATTAACGTAATTGAGCTTATTTCTTGTGTTTGCTAGAAAGCTTTTAGAGCTTTCCTTGCTCGGTATTAATCATTAGCTGTCTGTTTGATATATCTGTACCTTCAAGAGCTCGTATTTCATTCCGGCTCGCGACGAAAGCAGAATCGAAAGGACGATTGCACTTCAGTTCGGGCCTCAGCTAAAGTTTGGTAAGTTGAAAATATGGTAGCGAAAATCATTATTTAAACCATTGTACATGTACACTTTCTCCGAGCGTTATACTGTTTTATTGGGGAGTTTTTGCTTTTGTTTTCATATTCAAACTTTTTAAGCTGATTTTTTTATAGTAAGCCTTTCTGATTTTCGAAACACAAACGGAGTAGTTTGAGTTATTGCTGGAAGCGGCCATCACAAAATAAATAATTTATGTCGCTCGAGACAGTCTGTTTGTACATAGTCAGTGTGCAAAAACGTTCATTCCTCGTTTTTAACCGAATGTTTATACATGTACGTATTATTTCTCGCATGTAGCACCCTTAAGATTTCCGATACTTACGTTTTTATTTCACTGTTATTAATTGCATTGCTATTTGAGACTGTTTGTAATCTGTATATAAATTAAAGGTGATTTATGAGAAGGTTCCAAGCTGCTACAGGAGTTTTTTAATTATTATTGCAACTTTTGATACACATACTTAAGGCATGTGTTGACGTGAAAGAACAAATTCAAAATTCAAACTGGACAATCCTATTCAAACAACTATCCAATTATTTCCCAAATTGGACAGTACAAGTTCCCCTTTTCAATATAATTAACACATGTGTAGTTCCAGAAAATATCCATACCCCCCCAGGAAATGCGCTTCAACCGGCTTCACACGCAACGCAAGTTAATACTGGGCCATTCCTGAAACAAACATTCTGTCACGCATTATCCAATTATTTCCAAAATTGGACAATACATTCAAAAAAATTCCTCTGACTACCAAATTGGACTTGGCCTACGGCCTCATCCAATTAAGCAGCCCTCAGAATTTTTATCATCCAATTATTTCCCAAATTGGACAATATGTACTTCCTATTACATATACTAATAATAATTATTATTGATACTCTTTGATAAAATCAATAGAAATTAGTCATTATTAATGTTTCATATTCACATTGAATTTTATATTGATTTTTATTGATGCTAGGATAATACTAACAGTTATCACAGATTAGGGAAGTACCTTCTCCTTCTCATCTGAACAATTGAAGGTCTGGTATTTCTCATCTGAATTATTAAAGGGATGGTATTCCTCTGACTAAAAACCTGTTGTTGCCTAATATTTAGTGTACTGGACTCTGGATCGAGCTGTCCATGTTCAAGCCGTGGCTGGGGTCATTGTGTTGTGTCCTTGGGCAAGACACTCTCATATTGCCCTCTCCCACCAAGGAGTACAAAATATTAATGAGTACCAGCAAACTGTTAATAAAAGTAACCTGACAAAATGTTACAATAATACAATATTTTATTACTCTCCCCAAGGGGCTTTTCAGGGTTAATTTACAATTTTAATTTACAATAAAACTACATCTCATAACTGATCGTCTAAAAACTTATATGTCATTATCATCATATATATATACAATGTTCGTGATGTATGCTCACGGCAAGCGTTGCTTCCAGTTGGCCAACAGGTGATTTTTAAGCGTCAGCTTGAAGTGCTTTAATGATTTCAGTTCCCTTATGTTATTAGGGACAGAGTGTTAGGGGTAACCTGTGAGGGGTAACCTGTGATGGAATAGCATCCTATCCACGGGGAGTAGCAATACTCCTACTTGCTTCATGCTACATTTTTGTATGAAAACTGCATGTGTTAGCTAAAATATGTAGGTATGTGGACCTTTCATTGCTTCATATTAATCATGACCTTTTTGTTTGATAGGGTACCAGTGATCACTTTTTAAGAGCTCTTATTTCATTCCGGTTAAACTTATAAAAGCCAAGCAGTGGATGTGGAAAGGATGATTGGACCTCAGCTAAGTTTGGTAAGTTTGAAAACATTGTCCCCACATAAGTTTACCTATTCAGTATTGTACAGTACCACCAGTCTGGTCAAAAGTAAGTTGACAGTTTCTTCACAGCGATTAAAACACACCTACATGTATGCGTGTTTCTTGTCTTGTGTTTCTCGTCTTGAAAGAAAATTGAGTTTTGTTTTCTGTGAAAGCGAAAGTCCTGGCGAGACTGTACAAGATCAAAGGTCATGTTTACATGTACGTGTTTACATGTACATGTTTACATGTACATTCAGCAATGATTATTTTCCCACGGTCAGGGAATAATTTTATCTCTGATCCCTGGAGTCATCACAGATCATTACATTAATGAAAATGGCTCAATTGAATTGTGTACACTTTAAAATGTAAATACATCAATTTATTATCACTTCCTGGGTGCTACAACAACTGAACAAGCGTCAAGCAACCACTCAGTGAGATTTGGTTGCCCCAGCATACGTTTTGGTTGTCCGGGACCACCGGACAACCATTAATTTCGAACCCTGTATTTAGCTTCAAATTTAAATTGCCCATTTCAGACCACGTGATGTTCTCTAGAGAATTGTTCCTTTGTCTATATCTAAAAATTATGCGTTCATATAGACCTTATTCATAAATGGCGGTGGATTAATTATTATATTTTTATATTGCTAATCAGCCTGCCTAGCCTCATTTTAGAGTAAAATTTATTTTGAATTTTGCACATACTAACGAGGCTAGGGGGCCTGATTAGCATGAATATAAAAGAATAATTAATCGGCCGCCATTTATGAATAAGGTTTATACATGTGAGTATGAAACAATTTGAAATAAACAATTATGTAGGGTAATGTCACATGGTCTTAAATGGGGCAACAAACAAACCAAGCTAAATGCAATGAAGGTATTTTCACTGAAGCCAAAATTTTAATTAACCATAGTTGTTTTCATGTTTCTTTTTAATGTTATCAGTAGTTTTTAATTTTTGCTGATGCATCAGCAATCATGGTTTTATTGTATTTATACAATCATCTGCTTTGTTTCCTCTTCAGGTTTTTATTTCATCACCCTGATTACAGTGTGATACAAGACAACATGGTATACCAGGAAAATTATGGAATTCATTGTATGTAATGGTTTTGGGTTAGAAATTAACCCTGTATTTCAGAGCTACATGTGTATGTATTCCCAGGGGAAAAAGCTAAATAAATATTTGGAGAACTGTGTGGAAATGTGATGGCTACCTTGGTTTGTCTACTAAAAATATGTTAAGATCTCATTGATCCCAATCAGTCTAACTTTAGGCCACGAGTGGTGAAAGGGTTGACTGTAATCATATTCACTTGGTCCCCAAATTGGGAAACTGAATTCACTTTTAAAAAAAAAGAAAAAATAGGAAATCTGATTTACACCAGTCTTATCCTTTATGTTAGTTAGTTCCATGTAGTTCATCACTTAATTTGACTCTGCATGACTATTCAAGTCATTTAAAAGTTGTGGTTTGATTTTGTGATATCCAGTGGCCAGGGTATCGGTGTTGTGTTCTTGGGCAAGACACTTTACTCTCACAGTGCCTCCAGTATCCTCCCAGGATGGCCAGGAGTATAAATAGGTACCGGCAAACTCTTAGGACAACCTAGCAAAATACTGGGGGTAACCTGGTGTTCTACTAGCATCCCATCTATGGGGAGTGGCAATTCTCCTAGTCGGCTTCATGCTATGTAAACCGGAATAAACTCTGGCAGTGTGTGTAATAAAAATTAATTTGAGAACAAATTAAGTCACAAGATATACAATTATCATGGTCTGATTTATCTGCCCTCTCTAATACAGACACTGAAGGGACAGACCAAAGTGTATGTACATGTATTATCTGCCCTCTTGTATACATACACACAAGGGACAGACCAATTAAGTGCATGTATTAGTAAGAGTGGTGTCCTTATTATAGAGGTAACTGGTATGACATCAGTGGACAGAACCTCTACTTAAGGACACCTCCTTTATTTTAAGGGAACACAAACTTTTGTCCCAGCAAAATTAATGCTAATTAATCTTTGTAATCTATTACCTCTATTAAAGGGACACCTCTATTAAGGGAACACTCCTCATTGTCCTGAGGGTGTCTCCTCAATGCAGGTTTCACTGTATATAATATACCGGTATACATGTAGATCAATGAATCCTTTTCACTTCGATAAAGATCAAAATCCGTTATGTAATAATTTTACCATATATTGCTCTTATCCGGTTCCACTTGTAATATTAATATTAATAATATTACTAATAATATTAATATTACTAATAATATTACAAATTGCTGTGTAATCATATTGAGGGAAGAAAATTATTCTATATGATCATGTATAAAATCCAATAATTTCTTCATGTTATTTTCAATATTAATGTTATTCCATAAATTGTATTGTATCTTGGTTATATATCGTATTTGTTGCATTGATAATTCCTGTGTATGTATTAAATAATTCAATATCTTATCATAGCAATCTACAGTGAAATATATTTCACATGAAGTTGAATCATAATCTCTATTAATATAACTCATAATGTTAATAATGAAAATCTATTTAAGCATTTTTATTTTATAATGCCAATATGATAAACTTGATATTCCATCTTCTAATATATATCGTTTATCATCGTATGAATTCAATGATATTTTATTTATCTCATATGAACCTAATTGATGTTTATCTGATCTGATGCATTTCATTATATGAGATAATTGCTGTTTGTCAAATAATACTGATTTATAATTCTCATGTTTTATTTCTTTCTTTACTATAATCTTCTTTATTCCTTTGGCTTTCTTTTCACCTTCATTATTATATCTTTTATGTATGAATACATTTTTGATTTTATTCCTATGAATTCTTTTATTGGTATTCCACATGTTTCATCTTTCATCTTACCTATTACTTTCTTATTCTCTTTAAAATAAAATTTACTTGAGGGTTTATAATCAGCATTATCAAATAAATGTTTATCTTTGTAAAAATCTCTATATATATCATCTGTTTTGATATTATACATTAATGAATCTGTATCTGTAAATAATAATTTTGCATTTGGATATTTATTTAATATGTAATTATAGTGGAAATCATACATTAATGTTTTACTCAAATCTAAGATACACATTCCTACATAAGAGGGGCGGTTCAATAATAAACACTCTTTTATTTTATGAATTGCAACTAAATTATTACTAAATATTTTTGAACTTATATATGTTGGTTTTGATGTCCATTTCATTAAATCTTTCTTATTTGTTACTAGTTTAACATCCATTCTCTTTCTTAAATTCTCCATTGTTTTTCCATATACTGCATTATTCATTAAAATCTTTCTCGAAACTATTTTTAGAATTTATTCGCTTTTGTGTATTGAAATCTATATATTCTTTTAACCATGGTGATTGATTGAATTGTAATACTCTGTAATTTTCTTTATTTTTAATCCTAAGTCTAAATATAATTTTAAATTCTTATAATGTAAAACATATTTCTCTTTATTATTTAAATCACCTAAGTCGTAAGATTCATTGAAACAATTTAAGACGCGAGGTCAGGGAAAATGAAGCATTGAGTGGCGGAAGTTGAAAAATCGATTTCCTTCATTTTTTGCTCATAAATACCCATTAGGTAGGAAAGATACCTGATGTAGTTTGTTTCCGTCAGAAGCCGTTTTCTTTTAAGAAAAATAAGAAAATCGGTTTTCGTTTTCCGACACTCAAAATACTCAAAGTTGAACCCTGAAATTCGCTACTATAAACTATCCTCGCGTTCGCAAACCAAACCATACAGAGAGCTTTGGACACTTTCTAACGACAGAAAAACTATTTTTCATCCACTGGATGACACTTTTTATGGCTGTAGCAAAATGTACCATAATGAAACAATTCACAAATAAAGGATAGGTATTCACGATAACAGAAACTCTTATTAGGTAGACATTTTCTATGGCATAATTCATCATGTGTATAACTCTAAATTTTCTCAATCCTCGCTTAATCGCACATTTAAACATTAATCTAAAACATACCTGAGAATTGGCTTGGGTTCTTTAAGGCAATTCTCTTGGAGACAGTATATAAGTCAGCCAATATTTCGATGTACCACCATAAAATGAAAATTGCAAATGGCCACCGAATGGCAAGAATTAGATTAACATGGAAATGAATTGTAGAAAACTGAGGAAACAGTTTTGTTCGGAAAATGCTTTCATGATACTACGCAAGAGTGTGGATTTTTCCGGTTACGCAGGACTTTGAATGGCTTTTATGCAAAATTTGAAATAGCTTCTCATTTCAGCTTTTAGTGGTGAAATTCAGTTTGAGTCTCCATCGTCTGTTCTTCACATCTACCTTTCTGTAATTCTGGTGTAAAAATTAATCGTCTGACTTTCTTGTTATTTGGATTAAGTTTTATTTCTTCGGTAGTTTTATTGCGACCTTGCGATCAGCTAAAGGAATACGCGCGCGCGTGAAAAACAGATTTTCCAAACAAGATTTCAAGATTTCTAGCATTAACAAACCAAGTAGGAAAAAAAATAAATACGTTATTTGCCGGCCTTGGTCGGTCGGTATTGAGAAAAACTGTGCCCTCGGTCTTGAGTACGGCCCTCGGCCTACGGCCTCGGGCCGTAATCAAGACCTCTGGCACAGTTTTTCTCAATACGGACCTCCCGGCCGGCAAATAACATATATATATTTGCCACTTTTTCTGTGATTTTCTCCACTTTTTGAAAGTTTTCCAAGTAATGAATTCAACTGTCGTCTTTCTTCAGCTAATATCTTTCGTTCTTTTTAACTCGTGAATGCGCGCATGCGCAGAACGAGTTGTAGCATTTAGTGGACAAAGTCACTCGGTCAATGGGCTGTAAACTTTAATCGCTAATTAATTAATTAAATTAATTAATTTGTGCAATTTTTTTTTTGGAAACTTGGGGCTGCTGGATTTGAACCCTCGAAATCCTGATTTGGAACTCAGAACCTTGCCACTGCGCCACGCCAGCACTTGTTGATTTTGACGGTGAAAATAAAACATATAAACATATGGGGGGATGGGAGGCCATTGCGCCATTGTTACTACGCTGACCGAAATTACGGCTACTGTAGGCTCAAACTTTGCTTTTCTGGCTCGTTTTATGGCTTTTTGAGGTGGATATTTATTAATAACACTGGATAAAACAGGCTATAGGAATTTGTTTTTGTAGTGAATGAATGCCTTAGTTTTCGGGTCAACCGGACGATAGATACAGTGACGTTTTATCTCTGGACACACTGGATCCATCTGTGCGCGGGAGCTGTCGAATGTTGGCGAATCAAGGCGTTTGCTTTATGCTGCTTCATGTCAATTTATGATTGGGAAGCTTTATGGTTCAAGCAGTTGTGTCACCAGTGAGCTTTCGACGACTTTTGTGTTCCCTGACAAAATATTCAAGACCATCTTAGCGAGAATTCATGTTGCACGCCACAAGCTAAGTATTTCCAGTTCTTTCGATCAGTAAACAATACGAACACAGTACCCTCGTGGTTTCTTGTTGGAAGACGGTGTTTCTCTGCTTTTATGATCAAAATCATCATCCATTCTGTGGGCGCCAAGTGTCGCATAGGGCATATTAAATTACGATCAAAATACACCTTCAGTACGTTCGAAATGGAAAGAAGTAACAGTCAAGAATACTCGATCGCCAAATAAGAGGACATAATTATTGAAGTATTGAAGTCATCCACTCTCAAGACATGCTTATTCAAACGGCTCGAAAATTGAAACCGAACCTCGTTGGAGTTTTCAGGACTTAATACGAGAACGGTGCCGTTCGGTAAGTGATATTTTTAAGTTTGATCCCAATAACGTTTCAACGTTTGTACTCGGACGCTCGGACGTATAAAGCTGTACGATTTTGCTCCATTTAAAATTATAGCAGCTTCATCTGCTATAATCAGCTAAAATTATTTGCGAAAGAAAATTGAAACTTTTCATTTCTACTTCTATATTTGAATTATTTGTTGTTATTCTCTGGGGAATCGTGCTTTGTTTCATGAATAAAATACTATTTTATCTGGATCAGTGTGTATTTTCTTTATACTAGTTATAGTTACCGCTAATTAGTGCCAACGACATAGAGGAGCGAATAATTGATAGAAAGCTTTAAAATATATGATCATGAAACATATACGTTTAAATCTGACCGGCATTACATTGTAAATATTAAAGACAACACGGAAGTCCCAGTTTATTTGATGACAAATAACAAAATGTATACCCCATCCTAAAGTTGCTTAGAAATCGAGGATGTGTCTTCGTTTGCTGAAATTTTCTGTCATTTTAGTTGCATGAATTCGAATGAATGGTTGAAATAATTTTAAAATTATTATCGGAACGAGGAAGCGTTGCGTGACGGGGGACAAAAAATAAGATTTACCTTTGACTTTCACGTCTTTCATAGTATCTCAATACGTTTTTTTAATTGGAGAACCATTTTTGATAATTTAACTGTAGGAAATTTTAGTCCAACAATTGCAACTTCATAAATAACTGAAGTATTTTTCTTTCCAAGAGTTTCGTGTATGACAGAACTGAAGACGAATGAATGTTTACATATAAAATTAATTTTATACTTGTGCGTGCGAAGCACAGACTACACAAACAAGATCATAACCTGGCAAAGGATTCAAGACCATCTAGTACATTTTATCTGAATCAGTCTATCGTTACCCTGGGGCCAGAGGTTTTCTTTCTTTTCTTCGATCGCTTCGATCGAGTTCAGAAGATTTTAAAGAAAGAAAACCTCTGGGACCAGCGTAGTCTATCGTTGCTTATAACTAAACCCGTATACAGAGCGTAATGATATAAACACAAAACATTCATTTACATGTACCTCCGGAGGGAAAAAAAGGAAAAAAAGGAAATATTGTATAACTCCGGTAATCGATCCGGTGACCATTCACCATTTCAACCCGACTATAAGTCCGACATATTACCGCTGCGCAAACGCGTTTGCATGTATCATTTGGAATGCAAAAAATCGTTCATAAGCCTTTTGTTGCGCTGATCTATTAGACGATTACCGCGGGCTCAGTTGTGTTCGCAAAGTGAGCGACTATCGAGCGACTACCGAAGATGTTGTCGAGCGGCTTGTTTTACCACTAGTAGCTCGATTTACTCACCAAATGACTGGTTTTAGTGGATACGTTTTGTATTCCTGGATGTAGTTGGACGATCGACACTGTTTTTTTTAATTTGAGCTCACATGCCATTAATTGCTCGCCCCGAATGGACTCGCGTTTCGAGGGAAAGTCTTCATGGTTCGTTCTTGGAAACCTACACAACACAGGTAAGCTTTTACAATATACGAAACAAGGTGTTTTGTATGTATATAAACTGAATACATCGTGCATTTATTTCTAAAAGTATATTTATTGTCTTTGGAACTTAGATCGGCTGTGCTTCGGTTGTGTTCGCGAAGTACTCGTAATTAAAATTGACAAAGCGCATGGTTTTTAGCTACTAAAACTTTTGCCATTCGCCATTTTGTCCATTTGGGGCCAGCTCTCGTCTGAGTGGGTTTTGTCTCTTGATTCCAGGATTTTTAGCGCAATGGATGCCTGTGTGAATGGAGATGTTTATAATAAGTCCCGTGTATATTCAACGACAGAAAGATCAGAAGAACCCTTGACTCGCCAGGGTAATTCGAAAGGCGAGGAGACATACCGAGCGTATGTCGAATCCCCCGCTCGCTGGGGCTATGCCACAACTGTGGAAAGCGAGCAATACATGCAATTGAAAGCAATATACGAGCAAATGAATGCAATATACGAGCAAATGAAAGCCAAATATCAGGAAATCAATGCCAAATATGAACAAATATGTGCAAAGTATGAACAAATCGATGCGAAACACGAGCAGACAAGTGAGTGCAACGCTTGTGTGAGTGAACAGCATGGTAACAAAACTGAATTTATCGATCAGGGAGTATTGCTAAAAATAACAACTGATAATCCATCAAGCACTCGCACTTTGCATTCAGATGAAATGAAAAAATGTAGAATGTCAAGGGCAAGGTATGTTTCTAAGTTGCATCCTAGAGAGAAACGTGAAAGAGAACCTTCTAGAATTCCTTATAGAAAAGTTATCAAACTATTTAGAAAGACAAGAATAATTCGAGATGCTACAAAATCATACCTTAAGAAGTGCATTCCAAGTTCATCTAAGGTCAAACTTTTGCTGTCTGAGTATAATCGTTATCATTTCAGTGAACGGTTTGCCAGATCAAAGTGTGCATTATCGTTAAAAAAGTACTTTGTCAGACCAAACTTGTACCTATCTGTTGTACGACTGAGAACAATAAAGCACAAGAAGTCACCATTGATTTGCATGTATGTAGATGACAGAATGTTAATGGAATTGAAATACTGTCGGGTGCAAACCTATCATGTATCTCGTAGAGTTATTTGTCTAAGTGGTGATATTGAAGAAAACCCAGGTCCATCAGATCAATGCAGTGTTAATGCTAATTTAGCAGCATGTGGTGCCTCAGTTGCCAATTCAGTTTCACTACTAGAAACCAGATTGTCTGAATTAAATAGAACTGCTCTTGACGTTGGTGGCGATGGCGACTGTCTTTTTCGAGCTGTATCCCATCAACTCTATGGCAATCCTAATAACCATTTTGATGTGCGTAGCCTTGGCATTCAGTACTTACTGCATAACCCTGAACAGTTTATAGAAAGCAATACTGACCACTCTTGGCAAGGATATTTGAGTAATATGGCATGTCAGGGAACATGGGCCGATGCAATTATAATTCAAGCAGTGGCCAATTGTCTCAATTTATCAATTCATATTGCTGAATCAAATGAAACTTTTGCTCCTGTTACTGTTGTTCAACCAGTGAATGCGAGAAGAGGATGCACAAACATTTACATTGGGCATATAGATGAAACTCATTATGTGTCTACAGTAGAAAAAAGAAGTTCTGAGTTACCAAACAAACAAAAATGTGGTCCAAGTTTAGTTGAAGACAAACTAATAGTTAATAAAAATAAAAAACGCAGAGCTTACATGAAAGAATACATGAAAAAGAGAAGAGCTGATGCAAAATTTAGAAAAAGAGAGAATGAAAAATTACTGCAAAGTAGACACAGCAGTATTGAAACAACTAGGGAGAAAAGGAACAAAGCTGCTAGAAAAAGGAAAATGACTAACCCAGAACATGTAAGGGAAATTGAGAAAGAATGTAAAAGAAAACGAAAAGACGAGAACCCAGAACACATCAGGGAAATTGATAAACAATATTTTCGTAAAAGGAAAGCAGGGAATCCAGAACACATCAGGCAAATAAACAGAAATGCTGCAGCCAAGAAAAGAACAACTGACATTGATGAGTTACAACCACAGAGAAATGAAAACAATGTAATTTGTATGATAAATTTGTTTCATAATAACATTAAATGCGGTCCAGAATACATATGTACCTGTTGTGACCAGTTGTGGTACAGATCTTCAGTAGTGAAATGTTATGCTAACAAGTACAAGGCATGTTCACAAGATGTTGTCAAGTCTTGTATCACTGGGTTAAGAAGTGTCAATGATACTGAATGGATTTGCACAACTTGTGACTCAAATCTAAAGAAAGGCAAGTTACCCAGCTGTTCTAAAGCAAATAAAATGAGTTTTCCTGAGAAACCTGAATTGTTAAATTTGACACCGTTAGAAGAACGGCTAATATCACCACGTATCCCATTCATGCAAATCCGTGAACTACCAAGAGGTGGCCAGTTGTCTATTCACGGAAACATTGTCAATGTACCAAGTGATGTAAATTCAACTGTTCACTGTCTGCCAAGGCCGATGAATGAATCACAGACCATTCCAATAAAACTTAAAAGACGTCTCGGCTATAAGCATCATTATCAGTTTCAGAATGTTAGACCTAAGAAAGTCTTAGATGCAGCCAAATATCTTGTTGACACAAGTAATTTATTCAAAAGTGAAGGAATACAAGTGCAAAATGCATGGGTAGATAACATAACTTTGCCATCTAGTTCCAATAAAGACTGGAGTGAGTTTGTTCAAAACCCTGACACGGTTAGCGGTGATTTGCATACGTGTAGTGATGAAATTGTTAAAAACAATAAAACACAGGATTGCCAAAACAGTATATCCACTGCTGATGTTGATAATCCAGGCAATGAAAAAGATGACAGTGATAGCTGGTGTGAAGTTGATGAACGCCCTTTCGGAGTTACAGATACACTACTGCAGGAACCAGATGTAACAGAAAATGGAGACAGAATTATTTCTTTTGCACCAGGAGAAGGAAACAAGCCATTAGGAATATTGATGGATAAAGATTCTGGATATCCATCATTCCCCACAATATTCTGCGGAAAACGAAGAGCTGGTAATAATGAAAGAAAGGTCCCTGTATCATACAGTACAGTTGCCAAATGGGAGTTAAGGTGTCAGGATAGACGAGCTGCAAATTCTGTCCCTAACATATTTTATAAGCTAAAAAAACTACAAATCAAGCAAATTCAGGATAGTGCTTGCATTTCACTTAGAAAGTGTCAGACAAAGGGAAAAAAGTACACTGCTGGTAATTTGAAGTCAGAGGATTATCTTAATAAGCTTGTACATCTTGATGAAGGTTTCAGAGTTTTAAGAAATTTAAGAGGCTCGCCACCTTATTTTGAAAAGTGCAAAAAAGACTTGTTTGCTATGATTCGTCAGCTAGGCAACCCTACATGGTTTTGCTCTTTCTCAGCTGCTGAAACAAGGTGGACTCATCTTCTTAAAACCTTAGGTAGAATTGTAGAGAAAAAAGAGTACACCGACGATGAGATCAAACAAATGACATGGGAACAAAAATCAGATCTTATACAAAAAGATCCTGTCACTTGTGCAAGGAACTTTGAGCACATGGTCCAGTTATTTATTCGTGATGTCGTAAAGAGTAATGTAATGCCAATAGGAGAAATAGCTGATTATTTTTACAGAGTTGAATTTCAACAAAGAGGAAGCCCACATATTCATGGTTTATTTTGGGTAAAGGAAGCACCACAATATGAAAAAGTTCTAATGAAGAAATTGTGAGCTTTGTTGATAAATATATCACATGCCAAAAGCCAGACAGTTCAAGTGAAATGGAACATCTTGTAAACTTGCAAATGCACAGGCATGCCAAAACATGTAAGAAGGCAGGGCATAACATATGTAGATTCAACTTTCCATTACCACCAATGCCAAGGACAATGATTTTAACACCTCTTGAGGAAGACTCCTGCTTTGATGAAAAGATCCAGGAAAGGATAAAAGAAAATGCTGAAAAAATAAAAGAGCTTCTTGACAGCATGAAATATGGTGAAGACATTAGTTTTGAAGATTTTCTCAACAAATTACAATTAACTGAAGAAAGTTATATTGTAGCTATAAGACACACCTTAAAGCGGGACACATTATTTTTGAAAAGGGCACCATCAGAAATAAGGATCAATAGTTACAACACTGTTTTACTCAAAGCTTGGCAAGCAAACATGGACATGCAATATGTACTAGATCCTTATGCATGTGCTACATACATTCTGTCTTACATTACAAAAGGCCAGAGAGGTATGAGCAGACTTCTAGAAAAAGCATCCGAAGAAGCTAAATCTGGTAATAAAGATATTACAAATAGAGTTAGGCACATTGGAAACAAATTTCTAAATGCAGTTGAAATCAGTGCTCAAGAAGCTGTGTATCTCGTATTACAAATGCCATTGAGAAAATCCTCCCGTGATTTTCAGTTTATCAGCACCTCACCTCCTGATGAAAGAACATTCTTGTTAAAGAAATTGGATAAACTCAAGGAGTTGCCCGACAATTCACCTGACATAGAGTCTGATAACATCATTAAACGCTATCAAAGAAGACCACGACAATTAGAAAAGTTGTGCTTAGCTGACTTTGTTGCATGGTTTAACTGTGTTAAAGATGAACATGCTGACAGTAGTAGTAATGAGCCATCTGTCACAGCAGGTCATGATGACTTTTTGCCAGAAACTAATTTTGATGACAATATTGATGATGACCCTAATAGTATTGATATGACTGACCCTGAATGTGAACCAAATGAATACAAACTAAAGGGAGGTATGAAACTAGTAAAGAGAAAGAAACCTAAAATCATCCGATCTGTCAGATACCATAAAGATAAGAACCCAGAAAACCATTATAGAGAACAACTTATGCTTTTTTCACCATGGCGAAAGGAAAACACAGATTTGATAAAAGACTGTGAAACTTATCAAGAACGATATGAACATATTAAGGATGAGGTTCTCTGCAACAGGCGCCAATATGAATATCATTCAGAAATACTAGATAAAGCAATGGAAGATATGAATAATGCTGAATATGACAGCTTTGACAATGTTGCTCCAAATGCAGAGCATATCAATAAGCAGGATTGTGCTGTTAAAGAAAAGACTAGTGAATTATTTGGTTGCTTTGACCCTGGCAAAAATAAGCAACATAACCAGTATGATTTGCTTGACGATATTGGTATTTTCCCGAGAAGTAATGATCAGGAGGAACTTGTTATAAAACGTATCTCTGATGATGATTATCGCACACTTGTCCGCTCGTTGAATGAAAAACAAAGACAGTTTTTTTATCATGTCTTACATTCAATCAAAACTAAAGATGACCCTCTCAGATTGTTCTTAAGTGGAGGTGCTGGAGTAGGGAAAAGTACTGTGACCAATGCATTGTATGAAGCACTCATCAGATATCTCAATAGTATTGTAGGTGAAAATCCAGATGATGTCAAAGTTGTGAAAACAGCTCCTACTGGTAAAGCAGCATTCAATATAAAAGGAAATACATTACACTCTGCTTTTAAGATACCTGCCAATAGAGGCTTTGAGTATTGTACACTGGACAATGACAGACTAAATACCATAAGGACACAACTGAATAAACTAAAGGTAATATTTATTGATGAAATCTCTATGGTCGGAAGTGGAATGTTCAACTTTTTGAATTTAAGATTACAACAAATAATGGGAACTAAAGAGCCATTTGGTGGAATAAGCTTGATAACTGTTGGAGATCTTTTCCAGTTAAAGCCAGTTTTTGATAAGTGGATCTTTGAAAATTCTCAAATGGGCTATAGTGATTTAGCAAGTAACATTTGGACAGAGTACTTCACCCTCTTTGAATTGACAGAAATAATGAGACAAAAAGATGACAAACAATTTGCAGAGCTACTTAATCGCTTGAGAGAGGGAAAGCATTCTGAAGATGATATAACCATTTTGAAACAAAGACTTCTGAAAGTAAGGCCAGAAGAGGACAATTATCCTATGAATATGACACATTTATTTACTACAAATGCATCAGTAAATGCTCACAACAATGCCTTGTATACTGTCTCTAAAACTGATAAAGCTCAGGTCAAGGCTGTGGACATTATAGTTGGTGATATTTCTGATGATCTGAAGAAACAAGTGAAAAATAAAATCCCAGATGATCCGACAAAGACAATGGGTTTATATTCAGTAGTGTCAGTAGCAACTGAAGCAAAATTTGACTTGACAACTAATGTTGATGTGACTGATGGACTCACTAATGGTGCAGAGTGTGTCATAGAGAACATAGACTACAGAGTTGACAATTCCACCAGACCAAGTATTATTTGGGTATCATTTCCACATCCTGACATAGGCAGAAAGCAGCGCAGAGAAAATGCACATTTGTACAACACAAAGATAAATATAAACTGGACACCAATTTTGGAAGTAACAAGACAATTCAGAATCAATAAAAAAGGTCAAGTACAAATTCTTCGGCGACAATTTCCACTTAGACCTGCTGCTGCCAAAACTATTCACCGTTGTCAAGGTGACACATTAGATGAAGCAGTTGTTGATTTTCCAACATCCACCAGGGAGCACATGCATTATGTTGGCTTAAGCCGAGTAAGAAACAGTTCTGCACTACATATTCTCAATTTGAATGAAAAGAAAATTAAGGTTAATGAGAAAGTTGAAAAAGAAATGCATAGACTAAGAACAGAAGCAAGCCTTATACCCTTAGCAACATTACAAACTGTAGATTCACCATTTACAAAAACAATCTTGTTTCAGAATGTTAGATCTCTCCACCTCCACATAGATGACGTGCGAAGTGATTACAACATCCAGAAAGCTGATGTTAATATTTTTGTTGAAACAAGACTTTGCTCATCAGATAAAGATGATTCATATGGCCTGAGTGGATTTACACTTACCAGAAATGACTTCAATCAATCTAATATCAGAACATCATATGGAACTGCTGTGTATATTAAGAATGATTTAAATTGTGTACAAATGCCATACAGGTTAAACTTCAACAACGTTGAAATTACCATCATGGTTCTAAGTCATCCAGTTCCAAATCTACATGTTATTGGTATCTATCGCTCAAAAACTGTTACAATTTCAAAGTTCATTGATGCGCTTAATCACCTTTATAACTCAAAATTAACAGATTCCACAACTCCTGTCATACTCCTTGGAGATTACAATGTTAATCTAATGGCAGAAACTGCGGAGCAAAAGACTCTCACAAAATGTCTAATAACAGAAAAAGGATATACACAAATGATTAATCAGTATACTACTGACTACCGTACACAGATAGATCACATTTATACAAATCTACCTCCACAACTTGTGCATTCAACAGGTACACTTGAGTCATACTACAGTGATCATAAGCCAATCTTTATTTCATTGACAGCCTCATAACAGAAACTTATTGATTGTCTTAAAAATGGCACCAAACAAAAAGTTAGTATTTACATGTAATGTGGAACCCCATTAATTTAACCATAATCAGGCCACCAAAACCACCATTTTGAAGACTACTCAACAACCTGGCCGCATAATCGTGACATCATTCTGTGCAACCTGAATTGGCGGGAAGCGCTGTGAGAGTTTTACTAGCCATTTCTTGGCAAGATTGTTTCAATTAACGGCAAACAATGAAATGTAATTCCTCTTCCATCGCTTTGTGACCTATTATAACAGTTTGGAGCTACTCACCAATTCAGGTTGCACGGAATAATGTCACGATTATGCAGCCAGGCTGCTGAGCAAAACAAGCATGTACATTTTTTTTTAAACTTGGGGTGTCTATCTGACATCCCTTTCCCTTTCCTAAAGGGAACCATCTACAGTGTAGCCTTTCTATGAGGTAGGTACATGGTATGCTGTTCACTTTCTTTTATTGCATAGTTCCAGGAAATATCCATACATGTACCTCCCAGGGAAGGTATTTTTGCTTTGAACTCCCCATCCCCCTAGAAATTCCAGCTTAGCTTCATAGTTACCTTTAAAAATATTCACTTTTGACACCCCCCCCCCCCCCCCCCTCCCCCCCTCCTCCTCAGAATTTTCAATGACGTTCCTTGAGATGGATATGGATATTTTCTGGAATCACATGTTAGGCACGTACATGTTTTGTGTAGGAGAAGAGGTATAGCAGAGTAGCAAAATGTCAACCCAGACACTTAGACACTTTTACTGGACAAGTAGATTATTCATTTTTCAGATACCACCACTTTGTGCATACTTGTAACTCATTATTATGATCATTTCAACTACTGTATTGTGCAGATTTTGGCAAAAATGTCACTGCCCAGCTACTAACTTTACAAAAATATATAATTTGTTGAACCTTGACAACTTCAATACACATAATAATTATCATTGCTTACACTACAGTATGTTAACATTTTTCACTAATAAATTTGTTATGTTTTAAATTGCAGATGTAACAACTTATGCTGCACACACAATTTGACTTAAGATTATTGAATACTATCAATGACTGACTGCATTATGTACACAAGCAGAAATCAACTTCAGTCTACTACTGTACTTCTGGATATCAAATTTGTTGAAGCTGCAACATAAAGGCAAAGTATTACTGTCAGAGGCGAAGCATCAATCAAGTCTCAATCAATCATCGTCTCAAGAACCAATGTTATTTACAACAATTTAGCAGTTGAATAGCAAGATGCACTTCTAGAAAATAATAGTCTTACAACTTGGTTAAATAATATGTGAATGGAAGACAGAGTAAATAGACATATTATTATGATAAAAAATTGACTGCCTCCATGAGAAGTGTTCAGGAAAATATAAACTGTTTCTGCCAATGTGTAAAATACAATAATATTGCAGCACCAAATATTGCAAGAAAATGAACATTGATCCAGATAGAATTGGAATTTAACATTAATGATAGTCTGCTTATGGACATTACCATCTGACAGTGATTTTACTACAAATAATATTCTGCTCATGTGTAGTCATCTCCATTTATGTAAAGAAATGCAGCTAGTTTACCAGAGATGTCAGACAGCATGTCTAATAGACCAAAAAAAGATAATGTAAACATTATATTTATTGATGAAAGTTTTATTTATTTATAATGTACAGTCAACAGAATAAATTATTTAACTGAGAAGCAATACCAACTTCTGCAATTACTTCAGCAAGGCAGCATGCTCTATCCACTTCCCGAAAAGAAGTGCTTACAGAAGCATGAGGTGTAGCCATTAGTGCTTCTTGCACTTTTTGACTGTTCTTAAAAATTCCCAAACTTATATAACTCAACAAAATTATGTACAAAGGGCAAGTTTACTATTTTGTTTATAAAATGTTCATGGAATTGCGTGTGCTCAAACTTGTGACGTAGGCGGTGTGCATTATAACTCGATAAAGCATGCGTGTGACGTGAGGCATATGCTTTATCAAGTTATAATGAACTCAAATTGACCAATTTTATAATGAGTTTTAAAATATAGAGCGAAGGATGCATGCGCTGTGATTGGTTAAAACCATGTTTTATCAGAGTATAAAACACAGAAAAGCCATTGTGCATGCATTAAATGTATATTTTAAAGCACATTAAGAAGCCAAAGACTTGTATTATACTGTCATAAGACACTCTGGTTATTTGAGAACACTTGAGAAATATCGAAAACACTCACCTGCGGCTCGTGTTTTCTAAATTTCTCTCGTGTTGTCAAATTGCTGTCGTGTTTTATAACAGTATAATACATGGCTTTGGCTTTTTTATTTGTTAAATAATGCACTCCGCATGACAAGTTTCCATGAACATTTTATAAAGGAAATAGTAAACTTGCCCCTTGTGCATTGTCAGCTATGCCTTAGCTTGTGTTTCTCTAAGCACTTCTCTCATGTTCTTAAAAATACCCACATGCTCATATAACTCAACAATGCACTTGAGCATGTTAACTATTCCCTTAATAATAACATGATCACTATTTACCTTGAACTCTATAAATTTGGTTAAAAAATATATCCTAAGACTGGACACACTTCAATCATCAAACCTATCTTGCATCTTCAAGTGTTTCAACACGACAACAGCTTCAGTTAAAATCAATGAGTATAAGTACATAAACCAGAAGTTCACAGTACGTGCTTCATCCATCTTTGGTGCTGATTCTGTGACAAATTTCAGCCTGGGCTGAAATAGAAGCCCAGGTGCCAAATTTGCAGCCAGCAAAATCACTGACATGACTAAGTTCACTTTTCAACCCAGGCTGAAATTCCATTGCAATTACATAGGCTTTTTCAGCCCATTTGAGCAGGCTGAAAATTGCACACCAGTTTCTCAAACCAGGCTGGAATTTTCAATCTGGACTGAATTTCAGCCGAGACCGTCTCTATTTACATGTAATCACCAACTTCATTCTACAGAATCTGTTTTGGAAGCCAGGCTGAAATTTCAGCCCCCCCCCCCCCCCCCCCCCCCCCGATCAGTACAACAGAGTATTCAAGTCTTTAATTTTACTTTCCCTATTAAAGAACCTCTACATCATTTACTATATATTGTCCCTTTATTTAAATGAGTTAGCAAGGAACTAAGATATGACTTTTTTAGTCATTCAAGCAATGACAATAAACAATTTATTATTGGATGAGGTTGAGCATGATAGTGAGTACTATCAAGGCCGAGGTTTGTGTTATATGCCGAAGCCGAAGGCTGAGGCAGATAACACAAACCGAGGCCTGAATAATTTCGCTATCATACAAAAACCGAATCCAATAATTAACAATTAGATTATGAGCTCGAGATTTCTATGATGTGATAGTTGATGAGGCCGCAGGCCGAATCAACTATCATCACATCATAGAAATTGAGAGCAAATAATCTAATTGTTTTAGTAAAAATCATAACAATTGTCTAGTATTAACTCTAAATCATCCCCCGAAACTTCGTAGAAACGAAACCACAATTTTGTAGACGACCTCCAGCCACTGCACACTAATGGCTGATAGTGTACGAGTAGCTCAACCAATCAGATTGTCTCATTTGCATTAGTATACTAGTAGATTTTTGCTAATAATAATTATTGTTTTATTATTATTATTTAAAAAAACTAAATCATCGTTTTGGGCTTAACTTTGCAGTGTTTTGTCACTTTTTCCTTTCGCGGATTGTGGAGTATTTTAATTTATTTTTCGTTGCCACTAATGAAGAGACGCGCATGCATTGTCTCTAGGTTTGATGCATAATTACATGCATAAATCCTAGTGTCTGTAGGTATGATGCATTAATTTAATGTCAGTGTGAATTAGCTGTATGCTCTCAGCCAATGAGAATAGAGATAGTGAGCAAAATGTATAATAATATAAGTTAACTTGAGCTTTAACCGAAACAAAATTTAACACACTGTAGCCTCCCCAAATCAACTTCTTTGAATTAGAGCACAAGCAGTCCCTCAGTCCCTCATCAGAACATACGAGCACGCGCAAAAAATGACCTCCCATGAAGAGAGAGTCGCATGACGCATCTTCTCAATGGAAGGCTCTCACTTGACTATCCCTGAGAAAAATGAGGAACTGCTCATCAGTCTAAACTTGAATGGCTATATAAATTATTTCTGATGAAATAAACATTGTTGCACATTACAGAAGCTTTATACACAGGTACTATAAGATTCCTTTGTTTGTCTCCCTGGTGCTTCTTTAAAGTGCACCTAACCCCAAAAAGTTTTTTTCGCTAAATAAAATTGTCAGATTTTGTTGAGTATTACTGCGCAAAAATTTTTTGATTTGGTTAAATCCTCGATTTTCTGTGACCTGTTGAAGGCGAACTCCAAATGGTTCACGACCCGCAGAAAGGAGATCTGGGGAGAGTGAGCTGTGACGTCAAATCCAGAACGACCGAATGAGCGTTCTCTGTTGACTCTATACATTTCCCGGTTGATCGAGGGATTTCTTCGGCAAAATTCCTTCAATTTGGGCTCTCGAGTCATCTTAATTGTTTCAAATTAACAATGGCTTCCATTTCATCGGATACTGAGATGAGTTTTGACTCAGAGGACTCGGAAATAAATTTTATCGCTGGATACGAGATATTTAGATAGAAAGCCGAACATGATGTGTCAAAAAATTATTTTGATCACGGAGAACACCGCGATCTTCACTAACTTTGACGAAGCTACTGCTTATGCTGGCGACCTGCTGGCCGATGCTGAATGGACAGCGAAATACTAAGAGGAGCTGGAAGCCAACGAAGAACTCGAACCGGTGAAGGCTAAAGGATGGTAAGACTACTAGCGCGCGTTACTTGTTTACATTTTATTTCCCGCGTGCCGTGTTCTTGCCATTTTATATTACATGTACTTGCTTTATTCTCTCTTACAGACTGTAGTCTTGCTCCAATTATTCGTCCTTTAACATAGTGTTTCTTAACGTTAGGTGCAAGTGTAGCATCGCTGCCCTACAAAACATCAGCGAACGTTGGAAAATAATCAAGATTTGTAACTTCAGTGAACGGAAGATTCTGGAAGGTAAAAATATACCTCGCCGAAGCGTCTCACCGTCGAAAACAAACGTTGCGGCCACTATGTTCTTTCGAGAACATATTTGGAGAAAATTATATCACTCTTCATCAGTGTAAGCGCTTGAATGAAGTTTCCATTCACGAAAAGCGACGACTTGAATGTTCAATGCGTGACGGATTGTGTGACCGAAGGGCAAAGGTTGCCTTTATAAGCTTTTATCGCCGCGCCGCTATTAAATTGTAAACTTTCGCTTTGAAAATAAACTTTACCTTACTTCCGATCCCGTCTTTTTATACATGTTTTTATTATGTTAAGACCTTCTCTGTTGTGGCGATGTCGGTTGGAGAAAGAAAGCTGATTTCGGATGGAGCGATGATTTCCAATGATTATTGTTGTTGTTTCTGATCTTGCATATTTAATTACGTGCGAGTGATCGCCGGTAGAAGTTCAAAGCATAGTCTATTTTTTTTTTTTTTAATTAAGCCAAAACACATTGAAAGAAAATAATATTTTTTTATTTAACGTATGTCAATTTTACTTTAAAATAGAACTCAAACCAAGCGGAAAATAAGTCGGCGAATACGTAAAAGTAAGCTTATGTCGGCGGCACAAGATAGATTTCAATCCGGCAGTAAACGTAAAATCAGCTGAACGAAAGTAAATTCGCCAGTCACAGACGTTATTGGTTTGATTTTCGTGAATTATAATCAAATCATATATTGTAACCGTTGATAAATGAAAATAAAATGTATGAACATGGAAGAAACGGAACTTTAATATGTCGCACCGTACCCTGCAACGATGTTTCCAGGTAAGCTCATATTATACTTGAATAGCTAAAGACAATTCAGCTTGAAGTCAGTTGTTCATTCATCAAAGTATTTGGTAATGATATGCTCCAGCAGCAGAACAAATGGAGCTATCGGGCCATATTTTTTCGAACTACGGTATCGTACAAGTACAAAGAAACAAGTGAAATGTGCGATATGCAGATTTGCCGTGTTCTGGATTTGACGTCACATCCAGAAACTCGACCCATTCCACTCATTATAGGTCGTGATACAAAATGGCGGCGATTTTGGTGCGATTTTCCGTACTTCAACAGGGCACAAAAAATAGAGGTTTTTACCAAATCAAAAAAATTTTGCGCAGTCATGCTCAACAAAATGTGGTCATTTTTTTTAGCGAAAAAAACTTTTTGGGGTTAGGTGCACTTTAAGCCATTTGAGCAATTTTGGTTTCAACAGTTTGTATCATACTAAGAGAGTATGGTACAGACCGTTGAAATAAAAATCGCTCAAATGGCTTAAAGAAGCACCAGGGAGACAAAGAAAGGACACCAGGTAAGCTTTCAAACTTTATTCTAGCTTTTCAAAGGAAAAAGAAGACATTTTCAATTAAATTTCAAATCCATACAAACTGTTATAGTATGCTTTGGTCACCCGTGCTTTATATCACCTTATTCCCGACCAATCAAATTAACTTCCTTTAATACGCCGGGATTAGGTGCGTACGTTGTAGACGATTTTCCTGGAATCTTGTCTGCATATTATAGAAATTCTGAGAATCAACCGGCTTTAATAAATCATACACATTCATGTTACATTCTTGTCTAAAAAAAAAATATCAACAACAACCACGGTTTAAAAGCAAGTGTTTTATTAAGCTTACTGTGTACTACAATTTCATAAAACGATATTTTCTAGCCACAAAACCAAGCGGCCTAACGTACAACATGAACAAGTGGAACAAATTCCAAGCGACAAACTACAACTTAACTAAATAAAGACAACTTTGATTACTTCAATTCAGTAAAATGCTAATATTAATACAAGTTTTAAATCAACCCATAGTGATACAGGCGGTGTAAAGAGGTTTTCGGGTCTGAAGAAATGCTCTCAAAGCGAATGCACGAAATAATTTCAGTACTTTATGAAGAACTAAACCAAAAAAATATTGTACAACTCGGGTTCTCCACGATAAAAGTATCCCAATCTTTTTTAATATAAAACGCTATCTGGTTAATCTGAAGCGATACTGTCTATAGTTTGATCGAAATAACAGTTTTCCTGTTTGGAAAAAATCTTTAAACTACTCGAAGCGGTTTTTTGAAATGAACAACTGAATTTGACAGCGAAAGAAATGCGAACAAGCTCATAATGAAATAAATGAATCGACTGCCACAATTCACTTTTACACTAACTACTAACTAGCCAGGTTAAACAACCCATTTCAAGCCAAAAGATCTTCTCGGCTCTCAAACCAAACTTGAAAACAACGATAATAATTTTTATCGCCGCGTGTAAGCTTAAGTTTTTTTTTATTTTTGGTCGTTTGCAAAGTAAATGAATAGCTTTTAATCTTGCTATCTTGTTGAAGCGATACTGCCGTATTAAATTTCATTATCTTTCTCAGAAAAAATCTACAAGAGAACTTCAAAACAACGACAATTTAAGCTTAAGCTTAAAAATACCACACGATTATTATTGGCAAACAGGCTAAATTATTCCACCAAAACACCTTACAAAAACACTCAGCTAAATTTCGGATAAAATTAAGAGTAGCTTTCTCGTTTCCTCGATTAATACTGGCGTTATTTTGACCGTAATTCAGTTCTCTTGCTCAAAAATCTATAAAAAAGATTCACTTGAAGCGGTTCTTTGAAATGAACAACTGTTGACAGCGATCAAAACATGACAATCCTTACCCAACGATGGCATTTCCTCCACTGCCGTCTTTCACATACTGCCCGGCTAGCTTGTACTGCCTGACGAACCACCTTATCTTCATTCTAGCGTAAATATCATGTGGGTTTTGATTTTTTTCGAACAATAGGAAATCAAATTACTGGTCCTCTTCACAAACTTCAAACATTCGACTCGAGCACTTCAACGGCTTCAAACTTCACCTGCAAACAAGACTCGAAATAAACCGCAAAAGTTTCTCTACCATTTCTTCAGACCCTTCCAAAAACCTCGTTTTTCTGGACGAGCTTTCTCGGCAAAGCTGATTTTAAAAAGCTTTTTGGTCGATTGCTTCCCAACTAGTTCACGCGAAGCGCGCAAATCCTAGTTTCCATATAAGGGCAAACTTGATTTAGCGATTCAGGAACTACACGCTTCTAGAGTTGTGGGGTTTTTCGGTTTTCAGCCATTTTTATTGCGGTTTTCCGGTTTTCACGGAAATTTTGAGCGATTTTCCGGTTTCTAAATAACCCCCAACGCCCCCCTCTTTTAATTCAGCATTCAAGCAGCCGTAGTTTTATGTACTAAACACTGAAACTAGACTGCGTAGCAGTCGTTTCCTTTCCCCTGTCACCCCTCCCCCCTACCGCTTTTTTCGCTCTTTTGGCTTTCGCGCGCCTCCCACACTCTCGGGAAAGAAACGACTGCTACGCAGGCTAACTTGAAACGTCTGTTCTTCACTTAAAACCTCGACATCTTCTATTTATTTTCATTTCAACTGAAAATGGCGTATTTTGATCGTAAAAAGAAAGAAACAACGTCTTTGACAATTTATATTAGAAGATCGCACATTTTGACTATCTCGTCGGTATTAAAATGACGTCTTTCTACCACCCCCTAAAACCGGCCAAACATCGCGTGATTGCCAGACGATGATGATAACAGGAATTTTTTTTTACAGGACTTTGATCTCGATCTCTTCGTTCCCTCGAAGTTTTCTCAAACTTTCCGACTCTTTCTCCTTCATTTCGAAACGCCACTAATATTCATACCTCGACTGAAAGTTTAAAAACATTTCAAACGCCAAATACTGCTTTAGATTGCTAAGTTTTCTGTTAATCGACCGTACAAACATGCTTTTGTCTCAACTTTTGTGATAGCACAAACATCCAAACAACAAATTACTTTACAGGATTCAAGTGCCACTTATGCGTTAATGAAAGAGACAAAAAAGGGTATTGTAAGACATACTGATGCTTCTACTGGACACTGAGAACAATAAAAAGAAACACAATCGCTCAAGCAGATCGAAAATGTTACCAAAATTCCACCAGCCAATGAAGTCAGCAAACTAATCAACCAATCACGTTCATAGCAATAGTGGTAAACAACAGCCTGCTTCTTGCGCAGTTTGATCCTTTCGTAGTTTCCACTTGATTCTACAACAATCGCAGTTTCGTAGTTGCGACTTCATTCAACAACAATCGCACTTTCGTAGTTAAAATTCTACAACAATCGCAGTTTCGTAGTTGCTACTTGATTCTACAACATCGCAGTTTCGTACTCCGACTTGATTGCTACCATGAAAAAGGCAAAGGAAACAAAACCGAAGAAAACTGCAACATCTCGGCCATCGCACTCATTGCCAGGTACATCATCACCTAGTCCACCAGCGTCGTCACCAGCCAGTCTATCAGCATCGTTACCTGGGACATCATCAGCCAGTTTATCCGCTTCGATACCTGAGACATCATCTGCCAGTGTATCAGCATCGTCACCTGGGACATCATCAGCCAGTCTATCAGCATCGTCACCTCTTAAACCGTCGCCAAGTCTATCCACATCATCACCTTCCCTGATAGCTTATGTTCACAACGTGTCTCCACCGAAACGAAACAGGAATGACACCATGAACTACTGCTCTTTCAACCTCCAAACCTCCAATGAAGACCAAGAAGCCCTCTGCTTCTCAAACGCGAAAAGAATGCTATTGGTAGAAAGTGAAAAGAACAGAAGAGCCGTCAAACTTACACAATTGGCCAAAACCTCGGATAACAAAAAGATTATTGTTAACGATATGACCAAAATTCAAAGTGCCGAGCAGTCAGAATATTCCTTCCAATACCGTGACTCGCCTTCGCTGACCTCTAACAAGCCCACTGACCTTAAAAGAATCGCTGAACATTCAGATGAATTCGACACAGTTTCAGTATCTGTGAAACTCGTTCATCTCGAACCGCCACGAACTGTTGGACAGAAAAAGCTACGACTCGCAAAAGCTGCCGTTAAGGACCTTTCAGACGTAATGGAACTAGAGCTATGGGAGAATCTTATTGACAAAGTACAGACAGGCAACACCTACTTGATCCACAATCTCTCTGTTCGACTTCGACGTGGCAAAAAAGTGTTGGGAACAACAAAGAGCACTATTATCCGTGCAACAAACGATCAACAACTCCTTCATCTATCAAACGACGGCGCCACAAATATATCGTCATCAAAAACTATAACAGTTGAACAGTTCGACAGCGTAGACCGAGTGGAGAAATTCAAAAAGTGTGTCAAATGCCACAAGAAAGTAATTCAGATTGCCTATACTCTCACCACACAGTGCGACCATTGCAAGAGAACCATCAGAACAGCAGACTGCCGTGACGGTATATGGGCTAAAGTCAGCTTCACAGCAGCCGATGGTGAACCAGTAACTCTTGTCATGTTTGAGGAAATCATCACTACACATTTCACCAACACACAAGCGGAAGATATTGATATACATAGCCTCAGTCAGACTCTACTCTCACTCAAGAACATTAACGTCACATTTGATGACAATAACATTGTCACTGATTTAAACTTTGCCCCTGCCTAAATAGACAGTTGAGACATTGGACTCTAATGATAATCATATTTGCAACTTCATTATCACCAATTTCGGTATTATGTTTTTGTCAGTTGATATTTTATCACTGATTTAAACTTTGCCCCTGCCTAAATGGACAGTTGAGACATTGGACTCTAATGATAATCATGTTTGCAACTTCATTATCACCAATTTCGGTATTGTTATGTTTTTGTTGATATTTTATCACTGATTTAAACTTTGCCCCTGCCTAAATGGACAGTTGAGACGGCATTGGACTCTGATGATAATTATGTTTGCAACTTCATTATCACCAATTTAGTTATTGTTATGTTTTTGTTGATATTTTATCACTGATTTAAACTTTGCCCCTGCCTAAATGGACAGTTGAGACGGCATTGGACTCTGATGATAATTATGTTTGCAACTTCATTATCACCAATTTCGTTATTGTTATGTTTTTGTTGATATTTTATCACTGATTTAAACTTTGCCTCTGCTGAAATGGACAGTCAGTGCTCAGTTTTTAACTTTGAGACATTATATATAGACTTTGATGATAATCAATATTCATATTGTATCCCCGATTTCAGTTAAACTTTGCCTCTGCTGAAATGGACAGTCAGTGCTCGGTTCAACTTTGAGACATCAGTTAGACTTTGATGATAATCAATTGATAATAGACTTCTATTTCAACTTCATTATCACCGATTTCAGTATTGTTATGTTTTTGAAATTTAAATAATATTGCAAATAATATTTTATACGCAGTTGAAGCCATAATTAACACTCTAATAATCATCCATTATTGGTGTTGTTTAACTTTGAGACATTGGACTCTCATGATTAGATAATCAATTGATTTTGTATTACAACTTAATGGTTGCCAATTTCGTTAATGTTGTTCTTGAAATTCAACTACAATAATTTTTATGTTATACACAGTTGATATTTTTGTAAGTCTATTTTTTGTTGCTAAAATCGTGTTCAGTTATATCTGCAGCATGAAATGTATGTTATAATAATTATTATAAATAAAATATGTTTTCTTTGAACATAATTTCAATTTATATTTTTGGGGAGAAGGGTGAAGGGAATGTGAAAACCACAAAAAGCGGCATAAAATCAAAGCAACAATAACACGCACTAAAGTAAAATAAGTAGCTCAAAACAACAGAGGGACTTAAAAATTTCATCTCCTGCAAGTTCAATCAAATATAAAAAAACTCTTGCAAGTACATATTACAGTGGCAGATGGAGACCTATTTATAAAAAACATTCTGCTTCCGGCTTTTATTCTGAGGGAAGCACGCGCAGATCCATCAAAAAACTTGACCGGTTTTCTGAACGCAGAATTTATGGAAGTCCGGAAGCAAGTTCGCCCGCAAACGTTTTTAGATTTCCAATCTCTAAAATTATATTTCCCTCGATTTTCATTCATTTGGAAAATTTTACCGATTTCCGTAAAACGGTGTAAGCCGGTCTGAATCCGCGCCTAGGTAGCGCCTCGAAATATTGTCACGCACAACACGTGAACCGTCCCCCTCCCCTACTTCTAGCCTGCGTAGCAGTCGATTGTTTTCTGAGAGCGTGGGAGGCGCGCGCTTTTTTCCCCGCTCTTTTCGCCTTCGCGCTTCGCGCGCCTCCCACGCTCTCAGAAAGAAATCGACTGCTACACAGACTACCCTACTTCTGTCACTGGCTCTCACTGAAAAGCTTGATGTTCTCTTAGCTCTGCATTGCTGAAATGCTAATTCAAATTCAATCCGTCATCTCCCCCTCCCCCCCCCCCCCCCAACCAAAAAAAAAGACAAAAAAAATTGAATGCAACAGATCATGCAACCAATCTTTGTCCCACCAATCAGATCACTTTTTTAAAACTGCAGGGACTTCGTTGCTAAAAAGCGTGGGCTCATTTCTCCCGAACAGCGGCTACTATTAAATCAGAACAGCCATCTTTGTTGGATTACAACCTCGGTCGCAGGGTATACCGTAGAGTTCCGAAAGTAGCGGCCCCCGTTACTTTCGAAATAGGCCCTTTGCATAATACGGTCACATGACCATGTCAATCATAAAAACAAGTGGTCGTAGTACACAATGGTTGACAGAAATGGAAATAGCATGATGAAATTAGTAAGGTTGCCAATTTTGAGACCGCTGTTGCTAAAGCGTGAGATTTTATGGTAGTTTGATGACAAGCCATGCCATCCAGCAACTTTTCCCATACAAATCCTTTAAAACTTTTTCGTGTTTTCTCTGAGAACAATGGTTTCGTTACGTCACCCGTATACCCTTTTCTGGGTATATTCTGGACTGATACAGCTGTGTGGGCACTATGAGACGAAAGAGAAGTAGTACAGAATTTATCCGGGACTAATCAAAGAAGGCAATAACTAAATTCACTCCTTTAGGAGGACACGGCCATTACCTAACTTTTCAAACATGTCGATGACTCGATGAAGCCCTTTTTCAACCACCCCCACCACACCCCCAACCCTAATATAATCGTTTAAATGCAAAGGACCACACGATGCAGGTAAAACTATGGCAGTGTCTTTGCCAGTTTGTGGACATTCACGTACTAGACGTCACTCGACGTGTGAATTAAAACAATTTAAAATGCAAGGCTAGTACTACGGACATTTAAAAGGGTAGGTTTAGGTTGAGGTTTACGTTTAAACCTGTTCTTTTAAATGTCCGTAGTACTAACCACTGCTGTACCTTACTGACAACACAGAATGGGGCAATTTCTTCACTATACACAGAACTTTAACACCTCAAGCCCGACAACCAAAATATTACTGAACTCACCATTCGCTTACACCAGTCTTTATTAATTTTCTACCGAAACAATGCTACGAAGTGGGAGTGGGGGATGGGAGGGAGGGAGGGAGGGAGGGAGGGAGGGGGGCACGACGTAATTCGAGGATTTCGACTATAAAACCAGCATATATCTCCCTTCAAAAAACTTCTATACTAACATGCATCCCACAAAAAGACAGAATCATTTCATGTACACCAATCCCACCAATTCAGTATTTGCATTCACGAGTGGGCTAACAAAGCCCCTTTGATTCTAAACTATAACCATCAATTTCACCACAATTAATACATATTTTCACAACATATATCATCTTTATTGTTTAATACATCAATAATTGCTTATCACAAAAACAACAAACAACATCACCAAATTCACTTAACTCTTCATGAATATCTGAATTACAACTCATTCTATATATTATTAGTATATAAATTATTTTAACAAACAACAACAAAAAAACGCACATAAAATACATAAAAAAATATTATAGTAGTATATAATCAAAATAGCTGATTATAATGAATTTGTTGAAATCAACAAAATTTTAAAACGTGAATATTCATGCGAACAACCCTATAAACAATATCTACTAGGATTTATCAAAATTGATAATTGTATTCTTTTTTGTTCAATCATCCAAGATGGAGATTTTTACATTGAATGTGAAAAAGCAATGTTTGATTTTATATATGATGAGCGTAGATGTTAATGAGACACTCAAAACACATCTTTTATAATGGAATTTATTAAAAATAAAAGAGAAATATCCGATTAATAATTTTTGTTTACAGTTCATTACAAATTAAATACATAATACATAATATATTATGATCTTATAGAATGATAATTATTTTATAGAATCATATTTTAAAAAAACATATAGATTTATCAAACTTTAGCGACCTCTAAAGCCATACTAAATAAAAATTGTAACATTCCATACTAATATAAAATTAAATGGGGGCACGCCAAAATAATCAAACATATTTACTTTGTATGTGCTTCGCAAATACTTGTAAATAAGTCTGAATTATTTGCCCACCAGCGTGCCTCAAATCCCCTTTGGGATCGGATTTCTATCCCCTACTCGAATTTGCTTTTAGCAAATTCTGCGTTGCCGAAATCCTAGATTTGTGTTTCATTTGGTAAAAATAGTATGTAACCATCAAATTATACCATATTATTAAATTCAAAATTTAGAGGCCTCTAAAAAAAAATCATTATTTTATAAAAAATATATATATTTCATAAAATTATTAAAGTGAGCTGAAAACCAAATTTTTACACCTCAAATTTATAAATATATAATTTTGGGCCACCAGTACGGACCGAGAAGACGAGGTTAGTAAGATATTTATTGTATCTCTCCCTTTGGAAAAAGAAAAACATTTCAAGTCAAACGCGAGGAAAGGGGTTTCATTTGACTGACACGCATCACAGGCAAAGGACGAGTCGATTGATCGAGTTTGACGAGTTGTAAACACAATTTAAATCCAAACTTCAAACGTCTTCAAACAATTTCGAGTCCGGCTCGCCGGGTTGGTCTACATCTTGGACGTTTTCGGCTTCTAAAAGCTCCCGACTGATAACTCGCGTTTGAAGTTTGGAAGATCCTCTTCGCTTCTGTTTCTAAAGCTCTTTCATCCGATTGCAAACGTTTTAAGAGAGGCTGTCACTAACAATCAGACATATCGCGGCAAGGGTGGAAAATTCGATTTCTCTCTTATTTTAACGCTTGATAGGCTAGGGTATAACAAAAATCACTGGATACTTCTTTTGGCAAAATATCCTTTTATTTGAAAGAAAAGTGCAAATAACCAAATTCCGTTGAAAATCACCATTTGAGGCGTCAAATTATTGCACGAGTTTGTTACCATCGCAAGCAAAAACGAATGATTCTACGTTCTTTAAAACACTGAAAACGTTTTGTGCAATGTCTAAATATTTGCCACAATGATAATACGGAAATATTCCGTTGTTCTTTCCCTACAAAATAATTTAATTACGAAGGCATATATTTCACTCACGGTAAAAGTACCTCGTGAATAAAATATATTTTCACCATGTGCTAAACCTTCAAATGGATTAAGCTTCTGGCGGTTGAATTACAAAAGGGTGGCCTCGAGATTGCTGCAAAAATTTATTTGGGGTAACGGTTGAGAGCGGCGCGAGATATTTTCAAAGTCCGTTGAAAATCCGGTTATTTGACCTTTAGCGGTCAAGCTTGTGCGGGTCACGCATATAATTTCGTCCGCCGTGTCACATGTTTTAACCCATATGAGATTGAAATAACCACATATCAAAACATTGCGAAATATTCTTACCTTATTTGCTGTAGAAGACAGTTCCACTGTTCATTTTAGTGTGATTATCTTGTCGTTCGTCGTATCAGTTAGTTCTGTTTATAACGTCCGATGAACACCGCCAACTGTCAACATTCGAAAACAGTCGAACGCAACACCAATCTTTGTAAACATTCGACACATTTCATCATCACAGCATCTTGTTCAACGGTTTAGTCATTTGTTGAATGTTCCTCGGTTTTTAGTGCACTAAAACTAAAAGATAATTAAGATCACACTGGAAAGGATAGGACCACAAACATGTCGGCGCTTTTGCAGCTGTTTATACCTGGGTCGTCACGCAACGCTATTTTCATCGGCATTTCAGAGGGTGGGGGAGGGGCGAGGGCGGCGGCAGGGCGAAAAAGGCTGATAACACTTTCAACTGAAAAACCAGGAGCCGCTCTGCTGACAATACACATGATTATGATCCAACTTCAGTAGTACGTTTTAGCACTGTCATGCTTCTTTGCTGCAATTTTCTTCTGCAATTTGCTGCAATTTTCTTCTGTTCTGGACGGATGGAGGGGTCTTATAACAGGATACCGTGTGGCACCAGGAGCCATAATCAGGGACCTGGCTCCAGCTCCTGGTGGCACTAAATTTTTGCGGATTCTAATTTTTTCTATTTTATTCCTGATCCGCCCAAAAAGGTTGTCCCAAAAACGTATTCCTGCAAAAACCTTCTTCCGCAAAAATTAACTCCAGTTTGAAATGATAAATATTAGACATCTTCCGTCAACTGGTGCTGCGTTCTTATCGCTGCTTCGACCATTATTGTCTCTGGCTTTCAGTCAGTCGAGTTCTTCATGTACTGGATGATTTCAACGCCCAACCCATTTGTAACACTGAACAAGCAGGAATCTACAGAAACGCCTGGCCTGATGTGTTCCAGAATCTTCTACAAGATTTTCAACAATGGCAACACCTTGTTCTAACTTTGTAGCAATAGACTGGGACAAATTCTTAGAAAGGCTGCTATTTAAAATTCTGTTGGGAAACTTGAGGAAAAGTTGGTAAATACACTTTTTGCCAACGAGAGAGCCGACCGAAAACGCGAGTCTCTCGAGGCGGCAGGTATAACGCCGTGCGTAGTTTGAAGATCTTAGCAGAAAAAATCTCATTAGCCTATGAATAGGCTCCGCGGTGGGGATGGGGTGAAAGGAAAACTGCGAGCGAAAGCGAGCCCCGAGCGAAAGCGAGCCCCGAGCGTGAGTGAGCCCCGAGCGAGCCGCAGCTAATTCATAGGCTAAAATCTCATATCCAACTATGAAATGTGCCGTAAGTGATTTTCGGTATGTAAGTGAGATTTTTTTGACCATATATGGTTGTGGTTAATTTTTAATTGTGACGTCATACGCATTCAACTTCAGACATACCGAATCTTCGCAGACTGACCTATGACAGGAGCATAATCACTCCGGAGGAGTGCTGATTAATGACAACAGCATAGTTACACCTTTGGCTATTTTTAGAATCCGTCTCCCGCGATAAGATTTCCGTGTATGTCCGCGGACGATAGTGAGAATTCGTAGTAACGACATTCCGCCGTTCTAGTTCTTATTCCACGTTCTTCTCGTCCATTCCTGGTTTATTTTTAATCTGAAAAATGAATGACAACCTCGTCCTCGTGCTCGCAACGGGTGATTTTCGTGGCAAAAGTAATTCTAAAAATAGCTCAAGGTGTAACTACGCCGTGTCATAGGCCCAATAAAGGAGATGGAGGCTCCAGGGTGATATGCTCCTGCCTATGAATAGCCTTCTTGGATTTTTAAGGACTGGACTGGACTACATTACTTATAGACAAGATAGAACAACATGGAAGTTTGCTCAATGTATTCGGATTTCAATACCAATGGAATCAGGTTTAAAGTTATGAAATTAACCGAAGAGACTTATAAAGAAATCATTAATTAATTGATTCGGAATATTGCAACATTCTCAATTCATTTCATCCTTTACATACAGACCTTATCAACAAAAATTACTATTTCGCTCGTTGGCACTTAGCGATAGGTACAACTAGTTTAGATGAAAATTATGTACTGAAAATGAAAACATTGTTTACCAAGCTGGATTTTGAAATCTGGCTCAAATATGGGACATGGAAACAAGGCTAAACTGTTTTCCTCTTTTTAAAGGAGTACGTCAGTATGGCGCATCTTTAAAAAAAGTTCGCCGCTCGCAATCCGTCTTAATCTTCACCATCGTTAACGTTTATTATTACCTCTTTGGTGTTTTTCTACCTTAGTAAACTATTATTTTGAGGCTTTCTTTAATCTGAAGGTGATGTTGCACTAGCTCCTTTAACCAGTTTGGAATCGAAATATTTTGATTCCCAAATCAGCTAACTATAATATTTTTATTCTCAAGAATGCAAATTAAATTGATGGTGAGTGCTTTACTTAGACACGTCACATCGAAACAATTTTCATCCACTACTGTACGTCCACTAACTCGAAATCCGGAAATTATTTTTGATGGACTAGAGAGACAGTTGTCGACAACTATTCAGTTATCGATCATAAAAAGTAGTCGATAACAGAAAAGCCAGTGTGCGCAGCTAGTTATCGATAACTAAGGGGCTTAGTTATCGATAACTAGCTTCGCACACTGTCTTTTTTGTTATCGACTACTTTTTATGATCGACAACTAGATAGTTGTTGACAACTATCTCTACTATCTCTCTAGTCTGTGGAGGCCCTAATAAATTCTGTTTCTTAAAACTCTTGCGTTGTGATTCTATGGATGGAGAACTTGCAAACAACTGTGCAAACAACTGCTATGCGCAGGGGATTTGCACTGCAGAAATTGAGTCATGCAAAAAATATCTGAAGGTAATTTGGGCCTCCACAGACTAGGCCAACTGTTATCGATAACTATTTAGTTGTCGATAATAAAAAGTTGTCGATAACAAAAAGCCAGTGTGCCAAGCTAGTTATTTTTGCGAAAAAGGGTTTTGCGGGAATACATTTTTGGGACAACCTTTTTGGGCAGATTCGGAATAAAATAGCAAAAATTAGAATCTGCAAAAATTTAGTGCCACCTATAACAAATTCAAACAGGTAAGTCGGGAGAGTGCCTCATGGTATCCTGTTATAAGACCCCTCCATCCGTCCAGAACAGAAGAAAATTGCAGCAAATTGCAGAAGAAAATTGCAGCAAAGTAGCATGACGGTACTAAAACGTGCTACTGAAGTTGGATCATAATCATGTGTATTGTCAGCGGAGCGGCTCCTGGTAATGGGCTCCTGGTATTTCAGTTGAAAGTGCCGTATCAGCCTTTTTCGCCCTACTGCCGCCCTCGCCCATCCCCCACCCGCTGAAATGCTGATGAAAATAGCGTTGCGTGACGACCCAGGTATAAACAGCTGCAAAAGCGCCGACATGTTTGTGGTCCTATCCTTTCCAGTGTGATCTTATCTTTTAGTTTTAGTGCACTAAAAACCGAGGAACATTCAACAAATGACTAAACCGTTGAACAAGATGCCGTGATGATGAAATGTGTCGAATGTTTACAAAGATTGGTGTTGCGTTCGACTGTTTTCGAACGTTGACAGTTGGCGGTGTTCATCGGACGTTATAAACAGAACTAATATACGACGAACGACAAGATAATCACACTAAAATGAACAGTGGAACTGTCTTCTACAGCAAATAAGGTAAGAATATTTCGCAATGTTTTGATATGTGGTTATTTCAATCTCATATGGGTTAAAACATGTGACACGTAAGGCGGACGAAATTATATGCGTGACCCGCACAAGCTTGACCGCTAAAGATCAAATAACCGGATTTTCAACGGACTTTGAAAATATCTCGCGCCGCTCTCAACCGTTACCCCAAATAAATTTTTGCAGCAATCTCGAGGCCACCCTCTTGTAATTCAACCGCCAGAAGCTTAATCCATTTGAAGGTTTAGCACATGGTGAAAATATATTTTATTCACGAGGTACTTTTACCGTGAGTGAAATATATGCCTTCGTAATTAAATTATTTTGTATGGAAAGAACAACGGAATATTTCCCAAAATCGTTGTGGCAAATATTTAGACATTGCACAAAACGTTTTCAGTGTTTTAAAGAACGTAGAATCATTCGTTTTTGCTTGCGAGGGTAACAAACTCGTGCAATAATTTGACGCCTCAAATGGTGATTTTCAACGGAATTTGGTTATTTGCACTTTTCTTTCAAATAAAAGGATATTTTGCCAAAAAAAGTATCCAGTGATTTTTGTTATACCCTAGCCTATCAAACATTAAAATAAGAGAGAAATCGAATTTTCCACCCTTGCCGCGAAATTAAAATTTTGTCTGGTTATTAGTGACAGGCTCTCTTAAGTAGGTTTTAAAATCGTCTTCCTGAGACATTATTATGTTAATCGAAACTAACTTGCAAAGATGGCGTCATGATCAGTATAGCACTCTCAAATTTCGCGGGCCGTACTGTAGAATACGGCCCGTAAAATTGATCAATCGCAGCGCGCGTACTATATAAGAGATATAATAAAGTTTACATACGACCTCTGTATGACATTGGACATAGGCTTCTTAAAATTGTAATAATTACTTAGCTAGTTATTTATTTATTAGCTATTAATTTTATTGTAATTCATTGTAAATAATTGTAATCTGCATGGCTCCGTGGAAGAGCACAATTGTGAAATGGAACCCGTGGTTGAATTTTATATTATTCAAATGCCTTGAATATTCATTAACCCTTCTGATGACGTAATTAGCATTATATAAGACTCAAGTAATTATGCATGGGTGTCATTTGCGCTAAGTCCTAAACTGACAAGTCATGGAATGACGACTCCGGCGCCAGTGCGTCCGGCCAACCTGTCTCGGAACGAATTTTCAACGGTTATTCAGCCAACTCAACCTGTTGCAGAAGCGGCGCAATAAACGTCACAATCTACTGACTCGAATGAAGCGGGAGCGTCATCGGCTATGGGAAGTGAAACTGGACATTTCACAGAAGAACTCGGAATCTGGGTTTCTGGCTGTTCGGTTAAACTAGAGGTATTTATTCATTTCGTTTCGTGTCGTTGAAATTGGTTCTTGTGCCGTTTTATAAAGGTTGGCTGTTGTTTGTTCGAAGTAGAATTTTTTGGTGGACGTTTGTTGGCGCGGTCCACGTGTTCGTTAAGTTATTCTGGTTTCGCTGTTATTTTCTCGTGCCATGTGTGCCGAAGTGAGATTTTGGTTTCTGGCGCTGGCGGACAATTATATTACCCAAGGTTGTTTTGCTGCACCGGCCTTTTTTGCGTTTGTTTTGCATGCAGACTTGTTTGTGACAAGCCAGTGTAGTGGCCTGTGTTTGGGGAATACTTGTGCAGCATCTTCGCAAGACAGCGAAGTGGTTTTCTAAGCGGTATGCCGACTGACACTGCTGAGAATTTATATTCGTGTCAGGTCAGTGATATAGCTTCTGGCTTGAATAGTAGTCTGCGGAGTGTCCCTGACAAGCCAGAGAAGTGGTTTGTGAATTGCTATTTATCGGAATTTTGTTTGTACAAGCCAGTGAAGTGGTTTGTGAATTTGACAAGCCAGCGAAGTGGTTTGTGATTTGTTATTAATCAGAACTTGGCTTGTACAAGCCAGTGAAGTGGTTTGTGAATTTGACAAGCCGGCGAAGTAGTTTGTGAATTGTTATCTTTGTTTGTACAAGCCAGTGAAGTGGTGGTTTGTGAATTTGACAAGCCAGCGAAGTGGTTTGTGAATTGTTATCTTTGTTCGAACAAGCCAGTGAAGTGGTTTGTGAATTGTTATCTTTGTTCGTACAAGCCAGTGAAGTGGTTTGTGAATTTGACAAGCCAGCGAAGTGGTTTGTGAATTGTTATTAATCAGAGCTTTCTTTTTACAAGCCAGTGAAGTAGTTTGCGAATAATAATTTAAATGTGGAGTTGTCAAGCCAGTGAAGTGGTTTGTGCGCGATAATTTAATGGAGATATATTCGTGCCAAGCCAGCGAAGTGGCTTCTGGGCTGAATAGATCCGCGACGTATCTTGACAAGCCAGTGGAGTGGTTTGTGAGTTGTTTTAGATGGAGATTTGTTTGTGACACAAGCCAGTAAAGTTGTTTCTGAGTGGTAATTTCATAAAGAGTTATTCGTCGGGGCTAAATTAGCCGGCGAAGTGTTTGTGCTCAGAATTAAACGGCGAAGCATCGTGATAGGCCAGTGAAGTGATCGTATTGTGGGCCGTAATTACACTCCGAAACACCTGTATGTAAAGCCAGTGGAGTTTTCTGGCGGGATAGTGAATTTTTTTTTCTGGGTGTTATTTGAATGACCTCTCCTGATTTTATTTGTGACAAACCTGTGAAGTGGTCTGTGAATGTTTTTGAGTTCAGGGCTACTGAATTTTACTCGGTCATTTTGCGTCAGGGCCAACATTTGCTAGCACACTTTTGTAAACTTGTGGCGTGTAAAGAGGAAGCTGTGGTGGCCAAGATGATTGGGAAAACGTTGTAGGATCAGCCGGGACCTGTTAGACGCGTGTCCTACGTTGGCCGAACGCGCAGGGCGCCATATCACACTCAAGATGGAAAACCGCGTCCCGCCGTTAGATGTTGGGTGCGGGGTCAAGTTGGCCATTTTTGCACGGGCGTGTCCTTATATCCGCCGTTGTTGTTTTCGAATAAAGTTTTTATTTGCTTAAGTTTTCCTTAGTCCTGTTTTTTGTTTGGGTGGTTTTGTATGTTCTTTTATGCCTTGGGGAGGAGAAGTGACCCCACAAGCGTTTTGTCTTTTAGGACATACCCTTGTGCCTCGCTGAGCGTGGCAATGGTGGTCACTTTCTCTGAGCTCGGGTGTTTTGTTTTGTCTTTTGGGATCATCCTTTGTTATTCCCCCGTTGTATATTTCATGTCCCTTAGCCCTCCATAAAGCGTTTTCAAGTCATCTTGAAGTGGAGGTTCAGGGACTGGCAAGGGAGGTTAAATAGGTGCTTTTTGACGAGTTTCTGAGCTCGGAGGAAGTGACTAATCCTGTGAGTGTTGAGGATATTGATCGAGTTGTTTTCAGCAAAGAGGTCTAGTATTCGGTCTCTTGCCTTTAGAGATCCCGTCCGTGACCAATAGTGAATTACTTCATCATGCTAATTCATGAAGCATATTTTAAAGGGATACCAACACGAGAGATATGCCTTGGAATGGGTGTCCAATGGTGTGAATATTCGGAAGTTCTTGAAGCCATTATTCAAGGAGGTCTTCAAGGGTGTGGTATATTATTCCCCTTTCCCGCCTCATAAAGTGTGTAAGAATCACTCTTCGTGCCGGCGGTTCTCGAGCTTTATTTGCATCCTCTTTTGCAACGTATTAAGACTTATTAAATCTGGAGCGGTTCGCGTTTGAGGAAGGGTTGATGTTGTTTCACCCCATATAGTTAGTACCTCCTCTCAACGTTGAGCCTCAAAACCCAGGTTATGTGTTGACCCCAGGTTTTAAATCTTTGGATGGCAGACACCCCATTTATGGATACGTTAACTGTGGTACATACAACGTTTCGTTAATCGGGGTTCATTCATGGCCAAAACTCACGAGAAATATTTATCGCGGTACGATCACATTTATTGTTTGACGATTCTCATCAGTACTGTGTGTTTAAATGCCAAGCAGATGGTGGCTTGTTGGTGTTACTTCCTTGGTTGGAAAAATTCCGGAGTCTGGTTACCTCGGAGGTTTATTGCTCTCGCCCCATCAGTCAGCGGGACCAGGAATTTAGTTTTCAAGCGGTGGAAGACAGTGGAAGCCGCTTCAAGTTGTGTGCTGTCGCTAGAGTTTTCAGTCTATTATAATTAGGCCATTTTCTTGGCTTGAACAAATGCGTGCTTATTCCTGTTATACACATTCTGTATCCTGGTATGATAGTGGAGTCTTTGGCTCAAGCATTTTGAGGGAGAAATTTGCTCAGTTAAGAGAAGACATCGTAAGTACGTAAGTCGTTGGTCCCGTTGAAATTGATTCAGAGGTTAATGGGGAAATGTATTTCGTTTTCGTTTGCTTTTCCGGGCGCAAAACTCTGTATCAAAAAATGGCCGCCTCGACTGCGCGGACATCGAAAGGTGCTGAAGTGTTCCTGTCATCTCCTTTTGAGCGAGGACATCCTAATAAATAAAGTATTTTGGTGGTTCTTGGTCAATTGGGATAGTTTATCCCTTGGAGATAGGAGTTCTCTTTCCACGGATGCCTCGCTCTTCCACTGGGCAGCCATTATCCAAATCAAGTCTTCTGACCTCTCCATTGGCGACTAATTGGAGGATGAGGTAAAGGATAGGCACGTCAATGTCAATGAAATGTATGTGGTCGCCCAAGCTTTGGAATCCGTCCCATTGTAGATGATCAACATTGAAAGGTTGACGTTCTAGTTGATAGCCAAGTTATTTATGCGTGGTCAAGTCGGGGTGCGCACGTTCGCGAGACTTAACAGAAGTTGCGAAATTAAATGTATTTTCGAATGTGTGGATCCAGAGAAATATCTCTGTGACCATGTGTTCTTCCGTTGGGGTCTAATCCAGCAGATTGGTTCTCAACGAGTCTTTCTAATCCTGCCGTACTGTTATCTCCACTGGCTGGGAGCTGGTGCAATTAGTGTTTGGAGGTGACAAGGGTCATAATTTGGATCTCATGTCGTTAGGTTCTAACACTCGGAGGGATATGTTGGAAATTCCTTACGTCACTCTTCACCGTACCCTACCCCTAACTCTTCGGGAGTGAATCTTCTCAATCAAGATTTGTCTGTTGGTGATGGCGTTAGAGTTAATGCTTATGTTTCTCTGCATTTTCCCCTCATTTCTCCGTTGCTGCGTTCTGCGTTACAGAGATAGCGGCTGAAACAGTAGTGGTTTCTGAACGATCTCCGCTACCATCTTAGTGCAGCTAGCCGGTAGCCTATGGTCAACGCTATGTCTCAGCGGAAAGTCTTATTTGTAAAGCAGCGTTCACTAAACACAGTTTCTTTCCGACAAAGCAAAGTTTCAAACCAGGGCCGTTGTCTTGGGATTTGTGGGCTGTTCGCCTTGGAGGAGTATATTAACTGAAACACGTCTTATCTATGAAGAGCCGTTTAGCGTTTTTTGTAGAAGGCCACTGCGGATAAGGATATTTCCATGGCCACACCTGATGATGCTGTGAACTTCCTTGTTTGGAAAGATCAGTTTAGGAAAACAGTGGCTTATCAGGCGGATGTCTGTCCGCTATTTGCTCATAAGGGAAAATCTTCTTGTCGGTTCCCTACGCGCTTGCCTTATGGTACATTGGATTCTTTGGTAGAGAAACTACCCGCCATCAGTATTCTCAGGCTGGTCGAACCTTCGGTGATTCTGTGCTTCCTGGATACAGGAATCCTGCAGCTTCCTTGAAAGTAAAGACTAATCTGTCGGCTGTGATGGACGAACAGTTTTAGCAACAATTACTCAGGTGAAACCATTCTTTATTCCAGACCTAGCGGCTGCCTCTACGGAGATTCTGAAACGTTTGTCGGGACGAATTTATTCTCCTGCTCAGCTTTTCGTATCGGCGAGGGATTAAGCCTTTTTATCAAAATGCTGTTTGTTTGTTTTCTGGTAATCGAGTTGGAGACATTGGAAGAGTTAAGGCGAATGAGACATTATATTTCCCTCAGAAGGAGGGTCTCCTCTTCAATCATATTCTTACAAAACCTCTGCGTGATGGTATTTGAGGATTAACCCGTCAGGCACCCTTTTTTGATTCAAGCTATAGCCGATTATCGCATATTTTGGGAATCGTCGGTTCACATTGCACGGTTTGAGGAGTGGCTGTGAGATTTCGTTGGCGCTCTTTGGAACTGACTTGGGAACAATAAATCATGTGAGTTGAAAGATAATCTCTTCTGTGCGCCATTATATATAACTAACCAGGTTTTGCATCCTGGGGGCGCAGGCGATACCCTAGCTGGGATTTCAATGGATCTGCGGAACTCTTCAATAGAAGGGAATGTGTTTCATGTAGCTGGTTTCAATTTAGCGTATTTCATCCTGTTACCATACCGTTAGATTTGGTGAGAAATGAGTGTGGGTTTAGGTTAAGGATTGGTATAAGTTAAGGAATGGGTGTGGTTATGATAGGGGATAGGAATATATAGGAAACGTCTGACTTGACTGGCGCGAGTCTGGGGTGGCTATTCCATATCTTAATGCTAATGAGTAAACAGGAGGGATAATGTACTATTCAAATTCCTTGAATATTCATTAACCCTTCTGATGACGTAATTAGCATTATATAAGACTCAAGTAATTATGCATGGGTGTCATTTGCGCTAAGTCCTAAACTGACAAGTCATGAAATGACGACTCATATCTTAATGCTAATGAGTAAACAGGAGGGATAATGTACTATTTATATTATTATATAAGGGAGTACCCCCCCCCCCCCCCCTTATTAAATTAAGCCTAGATGGAAATAAGTTGCTAGGGTATTGTCCTGGTTTAAATAAATAATAATAAGTCTTCCAAGGGTCTCCCTCCTACTCCAGTGAAGCTAATAACAAGTGTATCACACTTTCCTAAAAATTACACATAACAACAAGTAAGGCCAGAGGTCTATAACTAGAGGTTTCCATCTAGCATTGCGCGCGGCCCATCAGATTCGCAGTTAGGCTATTTTTAGACACTTTTCGCGCGAAACCAGCAGCCAATCACGCACCATGCCTGACAAATATGGTCAGTGAACGCGCTCTAGCTCGACAATATTTTTGTTCAAGACGGTTTGTTCGTCGATTGAAAAGATGGCTAAAATTATGAAGTGAAAAACCTTGGCCTTCTAAATCGAACAAAAGTTAATTCTACTAAATAATGCACGAAGTTTGGAACGAAAAATTTAATGGGAAATGCCTGTAAAATTACAACTAATGCGACTGAAAGAGCACTAAAGGCAGCCTGAAATTAATTTACGGGAAAATCAGATCCGAAAACCGTGGACACAATTAATTCGTCCAAAGAATGAAAACCTGTTTACAACACAAGTTTAAGCTTAGTCTATTCAGTATTGTTACCTTGTATTTCGAAGAGGCTTGTCAATTCCAGCTGAATTAAGTTTTTATATCCATGGATCAGATATTATAAACTTACGGCAGTTCGTCAAGCGTTCGTGACAGTCAATCATTCAAAGATCACTTCACAGTGAAATTATCTTCGAAGACCACTCTCTTTCTTTCCATCCATGTAGATATTGAGGGTTTCTTTTGTTCTTTTACTTCAATGAACTTGATTTTTAGCTCAGTTCGTTTCAACGCTTAATTCTGTAGTCGCGCAAGTTTTGCCCGCCGTATACATGTAAACAAGTGAAGCCTTCGGCTGCGTATAGCTGTCCGTTCAACTTGTAAAATGAATATAATGTTCAGTTCCACAATTATTTCGAATCTTCCCATGTTAAGCTAAACCATCTGCACAATTTTCCAGAATATACGAAACTTTGGAGAGATTCAGCGAAGAGTAATCCGCGGATAAAACTTTGTCTTGCTTTCTTTTCATTCAACTTGCCAACTGGACACCGCGCACGAAGACTTGCCGCCGAATTCATACAAATCATGCTTCATTTAGATTGAACTGAAAAATCACTCAGTCGATTTATAGTTTTACAAAAAGTATTTAAACAATTATTACATTCTGCTGTGACGCTTTTCGCTTTTCCTTGGCCGGCAAAGTTTCTGCCTTTGCGTAGCGCTCGCATATCGTTAAAAATGGTTCAACGTGATTGGTTGCTGGTTTCGCGCGAAAAATGTCTAAAAATAGCCTAACTGCGAATCTGATGGCACAAGACCCAATACCAGAGATGGAAACCTCTAGTTATAGACCTCTGGTAAGGCTTATAGTTTCACATAATTTTTATTGTCAACTTAGACTCGTCTGAAAAAGTATTAAATCTTCATATTGCAATCAAACGATGAAGCGTTCCGCCCAAATAAACAAAACGCATGAACTCCATGACACTAGATAAGTCGTACAATTATACTATATTGTGGTACACTAAACCATGTAATAAACAAATAGCCACTACTATAAAATCAGTTTATATATATTTATGCTTCTTTCTGAACATTGTTTTTCCTTTGCATATGTTCTAAACAACGTACAGATATTTTTATTTTTCCCACGTAGTTAATTAACTTCTAACATACTATTACTTGTCTTTTGTTAGACTATCTTTGCACATTGTAACCTACACCCGACTCAACGTCTTCCGAGTGCCGGCCATTATTAAATAGATTTTGTGTAACTTTGTCAATTTGTTTTTATTCAATACTCAATACTGTAGACTGCCGTCACTTAGGCACACTATATACATTTCATTAGACATTTTAGTGTGCTGTATATTTTTACCGCACAGCTTTGCGCAATGCTGACTGGGATAGCGGAGACGAAACAACCAGAAGCCCGAAGGAAAATAAGTTATTCGAAACCTGTTGATAGCTGGCGGTGGATTTTTAAAAACTACAAAGAGAAAGGATACGCTACAATGTTTTCCGAAGACTTTCCAACTCTTGCATCATTCAATTATCGTTTACACGGTTTCAAAGATCCGCCCACGGACCATTTTGCGAGACCATTCTGGATAGAGGCTGACAAAGAGGATATTGTATTAATAACAGAAAATCTGTTGACGTATCTTTAAAATATTTGTTGAGTTTCTTTCGCAGATACAAGGACAGTCCAAAGTTTGCCTTCTTATCTCACGGTGTAATTTCTCACGATAACGTAAACACGGTTGGTTATGCAGATGACGACCTAAAAGCTGTTTTACAAATGTTTGAGAAAGACTCCTTCCTGAACAACACTCTACTGATTATTTTCGCCGACCATGGAGCGCGGTTTTCAGGATTGAGGAAAACAATTCAAGGTAAACTGGAAGAAAGGTTTCCATTCATGTCAATCACGACACCTAAATGGTTTCCTGGAAAATACCCAGACCTCTACAATAATCTTGTTCATAATTCCCGCGTTCTAACGTCGCCCTTTGATGTTTATGCTACATTTCGTCACATACCCACAGTATCCTAGCGGGATCGTAACTGGACAAAGCTTGTTTAGCCGGATTGACGAGAAAAACCGCACATGCGCAAGTGCAGGTGTAGAAGATCATTGGTGTCCTTGTCTTGATTTGGAAACTGTGTCAATCGATGAGCCCATAGTTAAGGAAGCAGCGGAGTTTGTGGCTAGATACGTCAACAATCTGACGTCACAGAGCAATGAATTGACAAAGTTGTGTCAGCTGTTGGTCTTGAAGGAAGTAAAGACAGCGTTCCGTGAGATGCCAAAAGAAGCCATGCAAAGGTTTCATGACACGAAGAATGGCGCAAATGATTGGTGCGACGCCTGCGAAGCGGTGATGGGAGCTAAAGCTGAAAACAATATTTTCAGAGATACGTTGTATCAGGTACAGCTGGTTACATCTCCTAATTAATGAAGGATTTTATGAGGCGTCTGTTAGAAAGAAGAAGGGTGTTCCATCAATTGTAGGAGACATCAGTCGTTTTGCGCTTACAAAGACCAGCCATATTGTATCATGGATAAGTTTCCTCTTTTGCTAAAATATTGTTATTGTTCTCCAAGATCTCCCACACAAAAGCAATTTAAAAAAACCTCCAGAGGGAAACCCTTTTTAGTACAGAGTAGCTCAGACGTACTTTTGTGTGATGGCTTATGCTGTGACGTAGCCCAGTGTGTTGTTGGCTAACTGCTAATGGCACAGGCGAGTAGGGAGGGTGGCCTTTTAACACCTTCAATTGGTGAAAGTTTAAGTTTGATTGATGAATTACGACTGTCGCTCCAGCTTGCCGGTATGTTCTTCCAAGTCCGGTCAGATATCTGGATTACCAATGGTACTCGATATGCATGTTGTGTACCATGAACATGTATCGAGCTCGGTTCCCCAGATAGTAAATCCGACTCGACTACGGTTTCCCAGAAAAGTAAATTTATCCTGTAATCGAGCTGGATAACACATCGTACTGGATCGCCGAGTTGTGTTTCTCGCGAGTCAGTTGTCTCGCCGAGTTAAATTAACTTTTATTGCGAGTTTGTCTCGCCGAGTTTAGTTGTCACCTGCGAGTTTCTCCTTGACGTCCGTAGAAGTTTCAGCGAAGTAGATCCCCAGGTACCAAGAATCAGTGACGAGTTCTGTTGCCGTAGGCCGAGTGGTGCTTCCATTTGAGTTAAGTTTTCCCCCAAGTTCATTACGTTTCAGCTAGAGTTCCAAATTGCCGTACACCCGAAAAACCTATCGTCCCATATCGCATATTAAAGCATGCGCACTAAGACGTCATACGTCATAAAAAATTAACCAATCAGCCGTTTTTAAGCCCTGTCGCTCGCAGTCTAGAATGTGAATGAATATTATATTCACACAAGCATGTTGCACTCGGTGTGGCATTTCATTTTACTATGTCATTGAACATTTTTTATCTGTTAGTTGTCGCTGCTGTAGGTTCCATGGTTCACTGGTGCTTTTTTCTTTGTACAAACAACGCCTTATTTTACCATTGGCCATTTTTCGGCATCAAGAACGACCGCATTACCTTCTTTCGTGAAGCCATTTATTTATCTCACGCAAACGGAGGAATGTCTACCGTCGAACCTGGTATCTTCGATTGGATACAATGCGACCCAGTGCAACTGTGATGTTATAGTGCTTTGTTATAAAACAGAGTGTACAGATAGATAGCCATCTCATGTAACCTATCTGTTCGACCCACGAAGCACTTGGTCATCGGGACGAAATATGCTTTACTTTACTTTACTTTACTTTACTTTACTGCGCTAAATAGAACATCTGGCTATCATTATTACATATTTATGGTTGACGACATAATTCTTACATTTAACGAGTTTACTCCACCATTAATGAAGAAAATACAACCTTTTCGGGCTGTTGAGGAATGGCTTTTAGATTATGAGCCAGCCCTTGGTGTTCTGGATCACACTACACATAACGGAGCAAGGTGAACCTTTGAAAGAAAAAAACTATTATGCATTAACAAAACCTTCTCATTGGTCCAGCCTACCGTATGGTTCGATGCTATCTTTCATGCTTTTCACTATAAGGCAATTAGCCACATTTTACGTATACCATATATAACAAGCTACGAAGAACAGAGTTGGTGGGTGTCAGCTTTGCAAATCATCGCGGTTCTGGAAGTGAAATTCCGAGGCCAAGCGTTGTTGTTTGCACCTGTGACTGCTCATAATCCCAAACATCGCGACTATCCAAGGCAAACTTCGAATATTGATGCAATATGTCGGACTATTATTGAGCAACTCCAACAGAAAACGCCAACGGTTTATAAAAATAGGTCCGCAATGCGTACTTGTTTTTTATGTGCTTGGTGCCAATAAAGACAAGTTATGCTATTTGCAGGGGTATGAATGAGGCACATTATGGTAATGAAATTACTTGCTATTTGCAGTAAAAATCCGGTGGGAATGCAATTTTCCTTAAGGTATGGGTTTTCCAAATAGATTCTAATAATGGAGTTGGTTACTGGAAGCTGTTTACCATTTGAACAAAAATAAATGAAAAAAAAAATAATAATAATCAATTCAGCCATATGGCCATTTTGGATAATAAATGGGTGCTGTAAAATTATTAAATAATTATATTGGAGAATGAATGCTCACTCAGTTAAAATAATATTCAAGTGTATTGTATACTGTGCAGACAATAGGTTATAAGCTGCACTCTGGCCAAACTGACCCACGTTGCCAGGGCGTATCCCGTTTTCTGTAGCATGAAGCCGACTAGGAGTATTGCTACTCCTCCTGGATGGGATATTAGTCCATAGCAGATTACCCCCCCCCCCCCCCCCCCTGCATTTTGTTGCTGGTAACCATTTGTACTCCCGGGAGGAGGGAGACACTGTGCAGGGGCGGATCCACAAATTTAAGAAAGAGGGGACGTAGAAATTTCTGATATTATTGTAATTTCACACAATTATTAAGAGACCTAACCTGAAAGAACTTGCCAAAACCTTACATCTGAATTCTTGCCTCTTACATATATGAAAGGAATCATAGTTGGCAAAAAATTTGCAGTCCAGATGTAAGGTTTTGGCAAGTTTAATATTTCAGGTTAGGTCTCTTAATAATTGTGTGATTACACTTGATTTCGCCGGGTTCTCATTAGAACCCGCAGAAAAAAAGTGATGTCAGGCGCGGATCCAGGAACTGAAAATAGAGTCTGAGCGCCGAATCTATGGAAGTCCGGAGGCAAACGTTTTTAGCTTTTCACCCTATAAAATTATATTTCTTCGATTTTGAGTCATTTGGAAAATTTGACCGATTTCCGTGTAAGTTTTAGGTGCATCCTTTAATATGTACAGATGAAATATTTCGCCGCTAATTAACGGCGAAGTTTTATGTGCATCTTTATATACAGATGAAATATTTCGCCGTTAATTAACGGAGAAGTTTTGCGTCTGTATTATTATATATACAGATTCACTTATTTGCTGATTTTAATTTCTCTCTAGTGAGGTCAATACAAAATTCGCATTTACCAAATCACCGGCGCCTGGATGTAAACATCGAAGTGCCGCTTCCGGGGTTTCTCAATTTCAAGTCAGGACTCAAAAGTTCAACAAGAGAGAAAAAATCATCCGGGCCCCTGGGTAAACTACCAAGAAACTATGTACAGTGAAAGAAATGCATTTTTTAAATAGAGATTTAACTATAAATTCAAGAAAAGCGCAAGAAATCAGAATGAAAACAAATAAACTTAAACTTATAAAACCTTGTTGTTTACACAGCACTCTAACATGTCTCGAACTCTGCGACATAAACATTGGTTTTAACTGAACTCGTTCTTTATCGATCGAAGACCGGTTTGTTTTGCTTTCCTAGCAATAAAAAGTCCAGAAAGTCGTCCTGTTGTCGTTCTGACAGGCAATTTTGACAGGGTTTATTTTCATTTGGAGTGGGATGTGTGTAACGAATATTTCGCTGAGATTGATGACGATAAAATAGAACAAATTAAATTTACGCTAAAATATAAGTTCTTGTGCTTCGAGCCAAAAGCTTGTACGTTTTAAACTATAAAAGCCCAAAGGTGTCCTGCTACTAAAGAACTGAAAGATACACGACAATGTTTACCCTGCCAGCAGAGTAGCTTCGAACATCATAGTCGAAAAGTCGGGTAATAAACATAACAATAGAAATCTAATTACCTTGGTCCTTGGCGCCATTCAATGACGATTTCCCGAAACAATTCCAAGCCAAAGATCACAGCAAAAATTGGTCAATGCAGGTATAGAGAAGTTGACTTGGATATTCGCTATTGATCGCGGACTCTGGCATGCAGTCCCACACTGCCCACTTTTCAGCTGGCGTTCAGTTCATTCACAGAAAAACGTTTCCACGAATTATCTATTGTCTGATCTTCTCTTCTGTTCTGAAAACCTCAGAGTAGCAGGGTTGAAATTTTCCCTTCTTTGGGAAGTCCACTGCATCATGGCCGTTATGACTGTTGGTTGTTCGGCCTAAAAGATTGATTACGATGACGATACGAAATAACACTCGTGATGATGTGTCACTTCGGGAAATCCCAGGGGAACACCGAAGTTTGACTAACGCCCGAAGTGTTAACATTTTTTACGGTTCTCTTCATTGTTTTTTAATGCGCATGCGCATAAAAAACAAAAAACAATCTATATTTGAACAATCTAGCTATAGTAAAGCAGGATTGGAGCTCTACACCATGAACCCGCCTCAGAGTGAATTAGAAGATCAGCGTCTAGAACATCAACAAAGCTCAGCCCATTTGTACGCATTGGACGCTCAGTATGCCCGTCGCGTTCAAGACTACCATACCAACAAGACAAAGAATTCAAGACTAGAAGCGCAAACTTCCCGTCAGCCAGTACGCACTTGCAATCTAACGTTTGAGGAAGAAAACTCATCAGATCATGTCATAGCCGCCCTACCTAAGCAAAACAAATCAGATAGTCAAGAAAACGCAACAAGTACCCCAGATTCACAACTAAGCAAAACAAATCAGATAGTCAAGAAAACGCAACAAGTACCCCAGATTCACAACAGAAAGGAATATTGTCAATGACTAATGATATTAGTGGACACACAGTACCCGTATTAGGAAAGATTACCGTGCCCTTACACTTGAATGGAAATGAGTATTCCTCTGAGTTTCATGTTAAGGAAAACCTTGCCTATGATGCAATCCTTGGTCGCAATTTCCTTCAAGAAAACAGAGCTATGATTGACCTTGACAACAGCAGTATTACTTTTAAATGGGCGGGACGCAATAGAAAACGTGCCAGTACTACGACAGTGCCAGTTATGGGAACCTTCCTTCCTCGAAAGAAGAACTCTAAAGAAATTAAAGTTCCAAAGTAATTTTCCTAGACTTTTGTATTTTTATTTGTAATTGAGGACCCTATTGTAAACCACTGACTGTGATGTAGGTTAAATCTTTCAAAATTAAATTTACAACTAAAGATGATTCAGTATCTTCCCCGCATAGTTCCAGCCCCAGTATAGCCAAAATAGTTCACCGAAGTCAAAGGAACAAAGATATGGGACTTCATCAGTCGTTCTTGCTTTTGTTGCTTTAGCTCGTAGTTTGCCTGCTCACAGCTTCGTACACGCACATGAAAGATAACGACCAGGCCGTTATTCAGAAAACCCAGAGGTTCTTCGCCCACACAACCCAAGATAGTCCACTTCAAGATGATCACGTAGTATGTACTCCAGTTAGCCAAGGAATCGCATTAAATCTGATCAGAGTATTGACCCGAAAGAAAGAAAACTACAGCGAATAAAGGTAGTAAAGTCAGTCGAACCTTCCAAGAAACAAGTTGATGTCCAGGAAACGTCAAAGCCCGTTTATCCAAGCAAAGAGAACAATTTCAGTGTTCCACAAGATAATAATGTATACCCGCGAGATTTGAATAATGAAGAGAAACCGTTAACCGTTGCCAACTGAGGGAAAAGATGGAAAAAGACAGTTGTATTTACCCTAATAGCACACGCCACACGTTATTGAATCATGCAGAGATGGAACTATAAGGCAAAGGAACGTTTAGAGTAATGAAATGATTATAGTAGGTACCACGCAAACAATTAGCAGAGATAAATATTTAGATTTTAAAGTTGATATTTTACCAGAGACCAAGCAGATGAATTAGATTTTTTCACGAGAATTGATGAGATGTTTACAGAGTCAAAAAAGAAGCTAGAAGTTGATGTAAGAATTTGTTTTTCCGAGACCGTTTAAACGTTTGTATACCACAGTCAGATAGCAATTTTGGTTATAGGATTCCTCTTACTTATTACTCGACCAGGAGGTCTCGATTTAAGGTGGAAGGAATGTCATGAGAGGATTTACCGTTTTTCAATATTTTTTATGTTCATCCGTGTTCAGTGTTTAAAACCCTTTTTAAAAGCCGACAATAGTTATTCTGAAAAAGACAACTTATTACTTAAGCCAAAACTGAATGAGTTAATCAATGCTGAGTCCTAGAAAGCGTTATCTTTAGTAAATAGCATGTTTGGTTTTTTAAGTCACGTTTCCTAGTAATGCTTTTGCTTTTCAAGAAGTGTTATCTTTAGTAAATAGCATATTTAGTCTTTAGTTACGTTTCCTAGTTATCCTGCCACTCGAGCGGCTAATTAACAACCTGTTAGTATTGACTTTCCGTGTTGTAATATATTTACTAACACATCCAGTTTCACTAATGAATGTTCGCGTAGTTAATTGCTTTTTTAGGGCGAGAACTTGCTAAACGATCTCGCTTATTAGCGCCTCACAAATTGTTAGCTTTTCACTACTTCTTAATTCGACGAGTTGTAAACACGATTTAAATCCAAACTTCAAACGTCTTCAATCAATTTCGAGTCCGGCTCGCCGGGTTGGTCTACATCTTGGACGTTTTCGGCAAAACGCATGAACTCCATGACACTAGATAAGTCGTACAATTATACTATATTGTGGTACACTAAACCATGTAATAAACAAATAGCCACTACTATAAAATCAGTTTATATATATTTATGCCTCTTTCTGAACATTGTTTTTCCCTTGCATATGTTCTAAACAAAGTACAGATATTTTTATTTTATCCCACGTAGTTAATTAACTTCTAACAGACTATTACTTGTCTTTTATTAGACTATCTTTGCACATTGTAACCTACACCCGACTCAACGTCTTCCGAGTGCCGGCCATTATTAAATAGATTTTGTGTAACTTTGTCAATTTGTTTTTATTCAATACTCAATACTGTAGACTGCCGTCACTTAGGCACACTATATACATTTCATTAGACATTTTAGTGTGCTGTATATTTTTACCGCACAGCTTTGCGCAATGCTGACTGGGATAGCGTAGACGAAACAACCAGAAGCCCGAAGGAAAATAAGTTATTCGAAACCTGTTGATAGCTGGCGGTGGATTTTTAAAAACTACAAAGAGAAAGGATACGCTACAATGTTTTCCGAATACTTTCCAACTCTTGCATCATTCAATTATCGTTTACACGGTTTTAAAGATCCTCCCACGGACCATTTTGCGAGACCATTCTGGATAGAGGCTGACAAAGTTATGAAAGGATATTGTATTAATAACAGAAAATCTGTTGACGTATCTTTAAAATATGTGTTGAGTTTCTTTCGCAGATACAAGGACAGTCCAAAGTTTGCTTTCTTATCTCACGGTGTAATTTCTCACGATAACGTAAACACGGTTGGTTATGCAGATGACGACCTAAAAGCTGTTTTACAAATGTTTGATAAAGACTCCTTCCTGAACAACACTCTACTGATTATTTTCGCCGACCATGGAGCGCGGTTTTCATGATTGAGGAAAACAATTCAAGGTAAACTGGAGGAAAGGTTTCCATTCATGTCAATCACGACACCCAAATGGTTTCCTGAAAAATACCCAGACCTCTACAATAATCTTGTTCATAATTCCCGCGTTCTAACGTCGCCCTTTGATGTTTATGCTACATTTCGTCACATACCCACAGTATCCTAGCGGGATCGTAACTGGACAAAGCTTGTTTAGCCGGATTGACGAGAAAAACCGCACATGCGCAAGTGCAGGTGTAGAAGATCATTGGTGTCCTTGTCTTGATTTGGCAACTGTGTCAATCGATGAGCCCATAGTTAAGGAAGCAGCGGAGTTTGTGGCTAGATACGTCAACAATCTGACGTCACAGAGCAATGAATTGACAAAGTTGTGTCAGCGGTTGGTCTTGAAGGAAGTAAAGACAGCGTTCCGTGAGATGCCAAAAGAAGCCATGCAAAGGTTTCATGACACGAAGAATGGCACAAATGATTGGTGCGACGCCTGCGAAGCGGTGATGGGAGCTAAAGCTGAAAACAATATTTTCAGAGATACGTTGTATCAGGTACAGCTGGTTACATCTCCTAATTAATGAAGGATTTTATGAGGCGTCTGTTAGAAAGAAGAAGGGTGTTCCATCAATTGTAGGAGACATCAGTCGTTTTGCGCTTACAAAGACCAGCCATATTGTATCATGGATAAGTTTCCTCTTTTGCTAAAATATTGTTATTGTTCTCCAAGATCTCCCACACAAAAGCAATTTAAAAAAACCTCCAGAGGGAAACCCTTTTTAGTACAGAGTAGCTCAGACGTACTTTTGTGTGATGGCTTATGCTGTGACGTAGCCCAGTGTGTTGTTGGCTAACTGCTAATGGCACAGGCGAGTAGGGAGGGTGGCCTTTTAACACCTTCAATTGGTGAAAGTTTAAGTTTGATTGATGAATTACGACTGTCGCTCCAGCTTGCCGGTATGTTCTTCCAAGTCCGGTCAGATATCTGGATTACCAATGGTACTCGATATGCATGTTGTGTACCATGAACATGTATCGAGCTCGGTTCCCCAGATAGTAAATCCGACTCGACTACGGTTTCCCAGAAAAGTAAATTTATCCTGTAATCGAGCTGGATAACACATCGTACTGGATCGCCGAGTTGTGTTTCTCGCGAGTCAGTTGTCTCGCCGAGTTAAATTAACTTTTATTGCGAGTTTGTCTCGCCGAGTTTAGTTGTCACCTGCGAGTTTCTCCTTGACGTCCGTAGAAGTTTCAGCGAAGTAGATCCCCAGGTACCAAGAATCAGTGACGAGTTCTGTTGCCGTAGGCCGAGTGGTGCTTCCATTTGAGTTAAGTTTTCCCCCAAGTTCATTACGTTTCAGCTAGAGTTCCAAATTGCCGTACACCCGAAAAACCTATCGTCCCATATCGCATATTAAAGCATGCGCACTAAGACGTCATACGTCATAAAAAATTAACCAATCAGCCGTTTTTAAGCCCTGTCGCTCGCAGTCTAGAATGTGAATGAATATTATATTCACACAAGCATGTTGCACTCGGTGTGGCATTTCATTTTACTATGTCATTGAACATTTTTTATCTGTTAGTTGTCGCTGCTGTAGGTTCCATGGTTCACTGGTGCTTTTTTCTTTGTACAAACAACGCCTTATTTTACCATTGGCAATTTTACGGCATCAAGAACGACCGCATTACCTTCTTTCGTGAAGCCATTTATTTATCTCACGCAAACGGAGCAATGTCTACCGTCGAACCTGGTATCTTCGATTGGATACAATGCGACCCAGTGCAACTGTGATGTTATAGTGCTTTGTTATAAAACAGAGTGTACAGATAGATAGCCATCTCATGTAACCTATCTGTTCGACCCACGAAGCACTTGGTCATCGGGACGAAATATGCTTTACTTTACTTTACTTTACTTTACTTTACTTTACTTTACTGCGCTAAATAGAACATCTGGCTATCATTATTACATATTTATGGTTGACGACATAATTCTTACATTTAACGAGTTTACTCCACCATTAATGAAGAAAATACAACCTTTTCGGGCTGTTGAGGAATGGCTTTTAGATTATGAGCCAGCCCTTGGTGTTCTGGATCACACTACACATAACGGAGCAAGGTGAACCTTTGAAAGAAAAAAACTATTATGCATTAACAAAACCTTCTCATTGGTCCAGCCTACCGTATGGTTCGATGCTATCTTTCATGCTTTTCACTATAAGGCAATTAGCCACATTTTACGTATACCATATATAACAAGCTACGAAGAACAGAGTTGGTGGGTGTCAGCTTTGCAAATCATCGCGGTTCTGGAAGTGAAATTCCGAGGCCAAGCGTTGTTGTTTGCACCTGTGACTGCTCATAATCCCAAACATCGCGACTATCCAAGGCAAACTTCGAATATTGATGCAATATGTCGGACTATTATTGAGCAACTCCAACAGAAAACGCCAACGGTTTTATAAAAATAGGTCCGCAATGCGTACTTGTTTTTTATGTGCTTGGTGCCAATAAAGACAAGTTATGCTATTTGCAGGGGTATGAATGAGGCACATTATGGTAATGAAATTACTTGCTATTTGCAGTAAAAATCCGGTGGGAATGCAATTTTCCTTAAGGTATGGGTTTTCCAAATAGATTCTAATAATGGAGTTGGTTACTGGAAGCTGTTTACCATTTGAACAAAAAATAAATGAAAAAAAAAATAATAATAATCAATTCAGCCATATGGCCATTTTGGATAATAAATGGGTGCTGTAAAATTATTAAATAATTATATTGGAGAATGAATGCTCACTCAGTTAAAATAATATTCAAGTGTATTGTATACTGTGCAGACAATAGGTTATAAGCTGCACTCTGGCCAAACTGACCCACGTTGCCAGGGCGTATCCCGTTTTCTGTAGCATGAAGCCGACTAGGAGTATTGCTACTCCTCCTGGATGGGATATTAGTCCATAGCAGATTACCCCCCCCCCCCCCCCCCCTGCATTTTGTTGCTGGTAACCATTTGTACTCCCGGGAGGAGGGAGACACTGTGCAGGGGCGGATCCACAAATTTAAGAAAGAGGGGACGTAGAAATTTCTGATATTATTGTAATTTCACACAATTATTAAGAGACCTAACCTGAAAGAACTTGCCAAAACCTTACATCTGAATTCTTGCCTCTTACATATATGAAAGGAATCATAGTTGGCAAAAAATTTGCAGTCCAGATGTAAGGTTTTGGCAAGTTTAATATTTCAGGTTAGGTCTCTTAATAATTGTGTGATTACACTTGATTTCGCCGGGTTCTCATTAGAACCCGCAGAAAAAAAGTGATGTCAGGCGCGGATCCAGGAACTGAAAATAGAGTCTGAGCGCCGAATCTATGGAAGTCCGGAGGCAAACGTTTTTAGCTTTTCACCCTATAAAATTATATTTCTTCGATTTTGAGTCATTTGGAAAATTTGACCGATTTCCGTGTAAGTTTTAGGTGCATCCTTTAATATGTACAGATGAAATATTTCGCCGCTAATTAACGGCGAAGTTTTATGTGCATCTTTATATACAGATGAAATATTTCGCCGTTAATTAACGGAGAAGTTTTGCGTCTGTATTATTATATATACAGATTCACTTATTTGCTGATTTTAATTTCTCTCTAGTGAGGTCAATACAAAATTCGCATTTACCAAATCACCGGCGCCTGGATGTAAACATCGAAGTGCCGCTTCCGGGGTTTCTCAATTTCAAGTCAGGACTCAAAAGTTCAACAAGAGAGAAAAAATCATCCGGGCCCCTGGGTAAACTACCAAGAAACTATGTACAGTGAAAGAAATGCATTTTTTAAATAGAGATTTAACTATAAATTCAAGAAAAGCGCAAGAAATCAGAATGAAAACAAATAAACTTAAACTTATAAAACCTTGTTGTTTACACAGCACTCTAACATGTCTCGAACTCTGCGACATAAACATTGGTTTTAACTGAACTCGTTCTTTATCGATCGAAAGACCGGTTTGTTTTGCTTTCCTAGCAATAAAAAGTCCAGAAAGTCGTCCTGTTGTCGTTCTGACAGGCAATTTTGACAGGGTTTATTTTCATTTGGAGTGGGATGTGTGTAACGAATATTTCGCTGAGATTGATGACGATAAAATAGAACAAATTAAATTTACGCTAAAATATAAGTTCTTGTGCTTCGAGCCAAAAGCTTGTACGTTTTAAACTATAAAAGCCCAAAGGTGTCCTGCTACTAAAGAACTGAAAGATACACGACAATGTTTACCCTGCCAGCAGAGTAGCTTCGAACATCATAGTCGAAAAGTCGGGTAATAAACATAACAATAGAAATCTAATTACCTTGGTCCTTGGCGCCATTCAATGACGATTTCCCGAAACAATTCCAAGCCAAAGATCACAGCAAAAATTGGTCAATGCAGGTATAGAGAAGTTGACTTGGATATTCGCTATTGATCGCGGACTCTGGCATGCAGTCCCACACTGCCCACTTTTCAGCTGGCGTTCAGTTCATTCACAGAAAAACGTTTCCACGAATTATCTATTGTCTGATCTTCTCTTCTGTTCTGAAAACCTCAGAGTAGCAGGGTTGAAATTTTCCCTTCTTTGGGAAGTCCACTGCATCATGGCCGTTATGACTGTTGGTTGTTCGGCCTAAAAGATTGATTACGATGACGATACGAAATAACACTCGTGATGATGTGTCACTTCGGGAAATCCCAGGGGAACACCGAAGTTTGACTAACGCCCAAAGTGTTAACATTTTTTACGGTTCTCTTCATTGTTTTTTAATGCGCATGCGCATAAAAAACAAAAAACAATCTATATTTGAACAATCTAGCTATAGTAAAGCAGGATTGGAGCTCTACACCATGAACCCGCCTCAGAGTGAATTAGAAGATCAGCGTCTAGAACATCAACAAAGCTCAGCCCATTTGTACGCATTGGACGCTCAGTATGCCCGTCGCGTTCAAGACTACCATACCAACAAGACAAAGAATTCAAGACTAGAAGCGCAAACTTCCCGTCAGCCAGTACGCACTTGCAATCTAACGTTTGAGGAAGAAAACTCATCAGATCATGTCATAGCCGCCCTACCTAAGGCAAAACAAATCAGATAGTCAAGAAAACGCAACAAGTACCCCAGATTCACAACTAAGCAAAACAAATCAGATAGTCAAGAAAACGCAACAAGTACCCCAGATTCACAACAGAAAGGAATATTGTCAATGACTAATGATATTAGTGGACACACAGTACCCGTATTAGGAAAGATTACCGTGCCCTTACACTTGAATGGAAATGAGTATTCCTCTGAGTTTCATGTTAAGGAAAACCTTGCCTATGATGCAATCCTTGGTCGCAATTTCCTTCAAGAAAACAGAGCTATGATTGACCTTGACAACAGCAGTATTACTTTTAAATGGGCGGGACGCAATAGAAAACGTGCCAGTACTACGACAGTGCCAGTTATGGGAACCTTCCTTCCTCGAAAGAAGAACTCTAAAGAAATTAAAGTTCCAAAGTAATTTTCCTAGACTTTTGTATTTTTATTTGTAATTGAGGACCCTATTGTAAACCACTGACTGTGATGTAGGTTAAATCTTTCAAAATTAAATTTACAACTAAAGATGATTCAGTATCTTCCCCGCATAGTTCCAGCCCCAGTATAGCCAAAATAGTTCACCGAAGTCAAAGGAACAAAGATATGGGACTTCATCAGTCGTTCTTGCTTTTGTTGCTTTAGCTCGTAGTTTGCCTGCTCACAGCTTCGTACACGCACATGAAAGATAACGACCAGGCCGTTATTCAGAAAACCCAGAGGTTCTTCGCCCACACAACCCAAGATAGTCCACTTCAAGATGATCACGTAGTATGTACTCCAGTTAGCCAAGGAATCGCATTAAATCTGATCAGAGTATTGACCCGAAAGAAAGAAAAACTACAGCGAATAAAGGTAGTAAAGTCAGTCGAACCTTCCAAGAAACAAGTTGATGTCCAGGAAACGTCAAAGCCCGTTTATCCAAGCAAAGAGAACAATTTCAGTGTTCCACAAGATAATAATGTATACCCGCGAGATTTGAATAATGAAGAGAAACCGTTAACCGTTGCCAACTGAGGGAAAAGATGGAAAAAGACAGTTGTATTTACCCTAATAGCACACGCCACACGTTATTGAATCATGCAGAGATGGAACTATAAGGCAAAGGAACGTTTAGAGTAATGAAATGATTATAGTAGGTACCACGCAAACAATTAGCAGAGATAAATATTTAGATTTTAAAGTTGATATTTTACCAGAGACCAAGCAGATGAATTAGATTTTTTCACGAGAATTGATGAGATGTTTACAGAGTCAAAAAAGAAGCTAGAAGTTGATGTAAGAATTTGTTTTTCCGAGACCGTTTAAGCGTTTGTATACCACAGTCAGATAGCAATTTTGGTTATAGGATTCCTCTTACTTATTACTCGACCAGGAGGTCTCGATTTAAGGTGGAAGGAATGTCATGAGAGGATTTACCGTTTTCAATATTTTTTATGTTCATCCGTGTTCAGTGTTTAAAACCCTTTTTAAAAGCCGACAATAGTTATTCTGAAAAAGACAACTTATTACTTAAGCCAAAACTGAATGAGTTAATCAATGCTGAGTCCTAGAAAGGCGTTATCTTTAGTAAATAGCATGTTTGGTTTTTTAAGTCACGTTTCCTAGTAATGCTTTTGCTTTTCAAGAAGTGTTATCTTTAGTAAATAGCATATTTAGTCTTTAGTTACGTTTCCTAGTTATCCTGCCACTCGAGCGGCTAATTAACAACCTGTTAGTATTGACTTTCCGTGTTGTAATATATTTACTAACACATCCAGTTTCACTAATGAATGTTCGCGTAGTTAATTGCTTTTTTAGGGCGAGAACTTGCTAAACGATCTCGCTTATTAGCGCCTCACAAATTGTTAGCTTTTCACTACTTCTTAATTCGACGAGTTGTAAACACGATTTAAATCCAAACTTCAAACGTCTTCAATCAATTTCGAGTCCGGCTCGCCGGGTTGGTCTACATCTTGGACGTTTTCGGCAAAACGCATGAACTCCATGACCAGGGCCGTAGCTAGCGGGGGGGCAAGGGGGGGCAGTTGCCCCCCCCAAGAATGGGTAATGCTTTCTGAAAAACGAAAACTGCGTATGTTTTTTTTCGCGTTCAAACAGCCGCCTTCCTGATAAAAAATATATGCCGAGGGTCTTTCAAAAACAAGATTGAACATTTCAAAGGCTTGGTACTCTCCCCAGATTTTGCTCGGCATATTAAATCAAGATGATGGGGAACGAAGAGGCGAGAACTTCTTACTTCTTAGGTAACTAAGTAAGTAGTTATATTTTGACTGTCCGGTACCATACTAACTTGAACATTTACGATTGATTGAGAAATATATTTTGGAGCGGAAATCCAACTGGAGACATCTTTTACACACGAAATAGACTAATAAAATGTTTAGTGTACTAAGGCCGATATACGGTATGTATCAAGTTAACAAAACCTCGGAAATATTGCTGTAAGCACTAAAAATACCTGCCATTTTACACTTGATCGAGATTGATTTTTTGACAAAATATATCATGGAGAATGCTGAAAATAGCATTTCCGCGCCTCTAGATTTCAAAATTTTCTGAGGGGGCATGCCCCCAGACCCCCCTAGCGGCTCGCGCCTTCGGCACTCGCTTCATTGCCCCCCCATTCAAAAAATTCTAGCTACGGCCCTGATGACACTAGATAAGTCGTACAATTATACTATATTGTGGTACACTAAACCATGTAATAAACAAATAGCCACTACTATAAAATCAGTTTATATATATTTATGCCTCTTTCTGAACATTGTTTTTCCCTTGCATATGTTCTAAACAAAGTACAGATATTTTTATTTTATCCCACGTAGTTAATTAACTTCTAACAGACTATTACTTGTCTTTTATTAGACTATCTTTGCACATTGTAACCTACACCCGACTCAACGTCTTCCGAGTGCCGGCCATTATTAAATAGATTTTGTGTAACTTTGTCAATTTGTTTTTATTCAATACTCAATACTGTAGACTGCCGTCACTTAGGCACACTATATACATTTCATTAGACATTTTAGTGTGCTGTATATTTTTACCGCACAGCTTTGCGCAATGCTGACTGGGATAGCGTAGACGAAACAACCAGAAGCCCGAAGGAAAATAAGTTATTCGAAACCTGTTGATAGCTGGCGGTGGATTTTTAAAAACTACAAAGAGAAAGGATACGCTACAATGTTTTCCGAATACTTTCCAACTCTTGCATCATTCAATTATCGTTTACACGGTTTTAAAGATCCTCCCACGGACCATTTTGCGAGACCATTCTGGATAGAGGCTGACAAAGTTATGAAAGGATATTGTATTAATAACAGAAAAATCTGTTGACGTATCTTTAAAATATGTGTTGAGTTTCTTTCGCAGATACAAGGACAGTCCAAAGTTTGCTTTCTTATCTCACGGTGTAATTTCTCACGATAACGTAAACACGGTTGGTTATGCAGATGACGACCTAAAAGCTGTTTACAAATGTTTGATAAAGACTCCTTCCTGAACAACACTCTACTGATTATTTTCGCCGACCATGGAGCGCGGTTTTCATGATTGAGGAAAACAATTCAAGGTAAACTGGAGGAAAGGTTTCCATTCATGTCAATCACGACACCCAAATGGTTTCCTGAAAAATACCCAGACCTCTACAATAATCTTGTTCATAATTCCCGCGTTCTAACGTCGCCCTTTGATGTTTATGCTACATTTCGTCACATACCCACAGTATCCTAGCGGGATCGTAACTGGACAAAGCTTGTTTAGCCGGATTGACGAGAAAAACCGCACATGCGCAAGTGCAGGTGTAGAAGATCATTGGTGTCCTTGTCTTGATTTGGCAACTGTGTCAATCGATGAGCCCATAGTTAAGGAAGCAGCGGAGTTTGTGGCTAGATACGTCAACAATCTGACGTCACAGAGCAATGAATTGACAAAGTTGTGTCAGCGGTTGGTCTTGAAGGAAGTAAAGACAGCGTTCCGTGAGATGCCAAAAGAAGCCATGCAAAGGTTTCATGACACGAAGAATGGCACAAATGATTGGTGCGACGCCTGCGAAGCGGTGATGGGAGCTAAAGCTGAAAACAATATTTTCAGAGATACGTTGTATCAGGTACAGCTGGTTACATCTCCTAATTAATGAAGGATTTTATGAGGCGTCTGTTAGAAAGAAGAAGGGTGTTCCATCAATTGTAGGAGACATCAGTCGCTTTGACGCTTACAAAGACCAGCCATATTGTATCATGGATAAGTTTCCTCTTTTGCTAAAATATTGTTATTGTTCTCCAAGATCTCCCACACAAAAGCAATTTAAAAAAACCTCCAGAGGGAAACCCTTTTTAGTACAGAGTAGCTCAGAGGTACTTTTGTGTGATGGCTTATGCTGTGACGTAGCCCAGTGTGTTGTTGGCTAACTGCTAAATGGCACAGGCGAGTAGGGAGGGTGGCCTTTTAACACCTTCAATTGGTGAAAGTTTAAGTTTGATTGATGAATTACGACTGTCGCTCCAGCTTGCCGGTATGTTCTTCCAAGTCCGGTCAGATATCTGGATTACCAATGGTACTCGATATGCATGTTGTGTACCATGAACATGTATCGAGCTCGGTTCCCCAGATAGTAAATCCGACTTGACTACGGTTTCCCAGAAAAGTAAATTTATCCTGTAATCGAGCTGGATAACACATCGTACTGGATCGCCGAGTTGTGTTTTCTCGCGAGTCAGTTGTCTCGCCGAGTTAAATTAACTTTTATTGCGAGTTTGTCTCGCCGAGTTTAGTTGTCACCTGCGAGTTTCTCCTTGACGTCCGTAGAAGTTTCAGCGAAGTAGATCCCCAGTACCAAGAATCAGTGACGAGTTCTGTTGCCGTAGGCCATGTGGTGCTTCCATTTGAGTTAAGTTTTCCCCCAAGTTCATTACGTTTCAGCTAGAGTTTCCAAATCGCCGTACACCCGAAAAACCTATCGTCCCATATCGCATATTAAAGCATGCGCACTAAGACGTCATACGTCATAAAAAAATTAACCAATCAGCCGTTTTTAAGCCCTGTCGCTCGCAGTCTAGAATGTGAATGAATATTATATTCACACAAGCATGTTGCACTCGGTGTGGCATTTCATTTTACTATGTCATTGAACATTTTTATCTGTTAGTTGTCGCTGCTGTAGGTTCCATGGTTCACTGGTGCTTTTTTCTTTGTACAAACAACGCCTTATTTTACCATTGGCAATTTTACGGCATCAAGAACGACCGCATTACCTTCTTTCGTGAAGCCATTTATTTATCTCACGCAAACGGAGCAATGTCTACCGTCGAACCTGGTATCTTCGATTGGATACAATGCGACCCAGTGCAACTGTGATGTTATAGTGCTTTGTTATAAAACAGAGTGTACAGATAGAAAGCCATCTCATGTAACCTATCTGTTCGACCCACGAAGCACTTGGTCATCGGGACGAAATATGCTTTACTTTACTTTACTTTACTGCACTAAATAGAACATCTGGCTATCATTATTACATATTTATGGTTGACGACATAATTCTTACATTTAACGAGTTTACTCCACCATTAATGAAGAAAATACAACCTTTTCGGGCTGTTGAGGAATGGCTTTTAGATTATGAGCCAGCCCTTGGTGTTCTGGATCACACTACGCATAACGGAGCAAGGTGAACCTTTGAAAGAAAAAAACTATTATGCATTAACAAAACCTTCTCATTGGTCCAGCCTACGTATGGTTCGATGCTATCTTTCATGCTTTTCACTATAAGGCAATTAGCCACATTTTACGTATACCATATATAACAAGCTACGAAGAACAGAGTTGGTGGGTGTCAGCTTTGCAAATCATCGCGGTTCTGGAAGTGAAATTCCGAGGCCAAGCGTTGTTGTTTGCACCTGTGACTGCTCATAATCCCAAACATCGCGACTATCCAAGGCAAACTTCGAATATTGATGCAATATGTCGGACTATTATTGAGCAACTCCAACAGAAAACGCCAACGGTTTATAAAAACCAATCTATATTTGAACAATCTAGCTATAGTAAAGCAGGATTGGAGCTCTACACCATGAACCCGCCTCAGAGTGAATTAGAAGATCAGCGTCTAGAACATCAACAAAGCTCAGCCCATTTGTACGCATTGGACGCTCAGTATGCCCGTCGCGTTCAAGACTACCATACCAACAAGACAAAGAATTCAAGACTAGAAGCGCAAACTTCCCGTCAGCCAGTACGCACTTGCAATCTAACGTTTGAGGAAGAAAACTCATCAGATCATGTCATAGCCGCCCTACCTAAGCAAAACAAATCAGATAGTCAAGAAAACGCAACAAGTACCCCAGATTCACAACTAAGCAAAACAAATCAGATAGTCAAGAAAACGCAACAAGTACCCCAGATTCACAACAGAAAGGAATATTGTCAATGACTAATGATATTAGTGGACACACAGTACCCGTATTAGGAAAGATTACCGTGCCCTTACACTTGAATGGAAATGAGTATTCCTCTGAGTTTCATGTTAAGGAAAACCTTGCCTATGATGCAATCCTTGGTCGCAATTTCCTTCAAGAAAACAGAGCTATGATTGACCTTGACAACAGCAGTATTACTTTTAAATGGGCGGGACGCAATAGAAAACGTGCCAGTACTACGACAGTGCCAGTTATGGGAACCTTCCTTCCTCGAAAGAAGAACTCTAAAGAAATTAAAGTTCCAAAGTAATTTTCCTAGACTTTTGTATTTTTATTTGTAATTGAGGACCCTATTGTAAACCACTGACTGTGATGTAGGTTAAATCTTTCAAAATTAAATTTACAACTAAAGATGATTCAGTATCTTCCCCGCATAGTTCCAGCCCCAGTATAGCCAAAATAGTTCACCGAAGTCAAAGGAACAAAGATATGGGACTTCATCAGTCGTTCTTGCTTTTGTTGCTTTAGCTCGTAGTTTGCCTGCTCACAGCTTCGTACACGCACATGAAAGATAACGACCAGGCCGTTATTCAGAAAACCCAGAGGTTCTTCGCCCACACAACCCAAGATAGTCCACTTCAAGATGATCACGTAGTATGTACTCCAGTTAGCCAAGGAATCGCATTAAATCTGATCAGAGTATTGACCCGAAAGAAAGAAAACTACAGCGAATAAAGGTAGTAAAGTCAGTCGAACCTTCCAAGAAACAAGTTGATGTCCAGGAAACGTCAAAGCCCGTTTATCCAAGCAAAGAGAACAATTTCAGTGTTCCACAAGATAATAATGTATACCCGCGAGATTTGAATAATGAAGAGAAACCGTTAACCGTTGCCAACTGAGGGAAAAGATGGAAAAAGACAGTTGTATTTACCCTAATAGCACACGCCACACGTTATTGAATCATGCAGAGATGGAACTATAAGGCAAAGGAACGTTTAGAGTAATGAAATGATTATAGTAGGTACCACGCAAACAATTAGCAGAGATAAATATTTAGATTTTAAAGTTGATATTTTACCAGAGACCAAGCAGATGAATTAGATTTTTTCACGAGAATTGATGAGATGTTTACAGAGTCAAAAAAGAAGCTAGAAGTTGATGTAAGAATTTGTTTTTCCGAGACCGTTTAAACGTTTGTATACCACAGTCAGATAGCAATTTTGGTTATAGGATTCCTCTTACTTATTACTCGACCAGGAGGTCTCGATTTAAGGTGGAAGGAATGTCATGAGAGGATTTACCGTTTTTCAATATTTTTTATGTTCATCCGTGTTCAGTGTTTAAAACCCTTTTTAAAAGCCGACAATAGTTATTCTGAAAAAGACAACTTATTACTTAAGCCAAAACTGAATGAGTTAATCAATGCTGAGTCCTAGAAAGCGTTATCTTTAGTAAATAGCATGTTTGGTTTTTTAAGTCACGTTTCCTAGTAATGCTTTTGCTTTTCAAGAAGTGTTATCTTTAGTAAATAGCATATTTAGTCTTTAGTTACGTTTCCTAGTTATCCTGCCACTCGAGCGGCTAATTAACAACCTGTTAGTATTGACTTTCCGTGTTGTAATATATTTACTAACACATCCAGTTTCACTAATGAATGTTCGCGTAGTTAATTGCTTTTTTAGGGCGAGAACTTGCTAAACGATCTCGCTTATTAGCGCCTCACAAATTGTTAGCTTTTCACTACTTCTTAATTCGACGAGTTGTAAACACGATTTAAATCCAAACTTCAAACGTCTTCAATCAATTTCGAGTCCGGCTCGCCGGGTTGGTCTACATCTTGGACGTTTTCGGCAAAACGCATGAACTCCATGACACTAGATAAGTCGTACAATTATACTATATTGTGGTACACTAAACCATGTAATAAACAAATAGCCACTACTATAAAATCAGTTTATATATATTTATGCCTCTTTCTGAACATTGTTTTTCCTTGCATATGTTCTAAACAAAGTACAGATATTTTTATTTTATCCCACGTAGTTAATTAACTTCTAACAGACTATTACTTGTCTTTTATTAGACTATCTTTGCACATTGTAACCTACACCCGACTCAACGTCTTCCGAGTGCCGGCCATTATTAAATAGATTTTGTGTAACTTTGTCAATTTGTTTTTATTCAATACTCAATACTGTAGACTGCCGTCACTTAGGCACACTATATACATTTCATTAGACATTTTAGTGTGCTGTATATTTTTACCGCACAGCTTTGCGCAATGCTGACTGGGATAGCGTAGACGAAACAACCAGAAGCCCGAAGGAAAATAAGTTATTCGAAACCTGTTGATAGCTGGCGGTGGATTTTTAAAAACTACAAAGAGAAAGGATACGCTACAATGTTTTCCGAATACTTTCCAACTCTTGCATCATTCAATTATCGTTTACACGGTTTTAAAGATCCTCCCACGGACCATTTTGCGAGACCATTCTGGATAGAGGCTGACAAAGTTATGAAAGGATATTGTATTAATAACAGAAAATCTGTTGACGTATCTTTAAAATATGTGTTGAGTTTCTTTCGCAGATACAAGGACAGTCCAAAGTTTGCTTTCTTATCTCACGGTGTAATTTCTCACGATAACGTAAACACGGTTGGTTATGCAGATGACGACCTAAAAGCTGTTTTACAAATGTTTGAGAAAGACTCCTTCCTGAACAACACTCTACTGATTATTTTCGCCGACCATGGAGCGCGGTTTTCATGATTGAGGAAAACAATTCAAGGTAAACTGGAGGAAAGGTTTCCATTCATGTCAATCACGACACCAAATGGTTTCCTGAAAAATACCCAGACCTCTACAATAATCTTGTTCATAATTCCCGCGTTCTAACGTCGCCCTTTGATGTTTATGCTACATTTCGTCACATACCCACAGTATCCTAGCGGGATCGTAACTGGACAAAGCTTGTTTAGCCGGATTGACGAGAAAAACCGCACATGCGCAAGTGCAGGTGTAGAAGATCATTGGTGTCCTTGTCTTGATTTGGCAACTGTGTCAATCGATGAGCCCATAGTTAAGGAAGCAGCGGAGTTTGTGGCTAGATACGTCAACAATCTGACGTCACAGAGCAATGAATTGACAAAGTTGTGTCAGCGGTTGGTCTTGAAGGAAGTAAAGACAGCGTTCCGTGAGATGCCAAAAGAAGCCATGCAAAGGTTTCATGACACGAAGAATGGCACAAATGATTGGTGCGACGCCTGCGAAGCGGTGATGGGAGCTAAAGCTGAAAACAATATTTTCAGAGATACGTTGTATCAGGTACAGCTGGTTACATCTCCTAATTAATGAAGGATTTTATGAGGCGTCTGTTAGAAAGAAGAAGGGTGTTCCATCAATTGTAGGAGACATCAGTCGCTTTGACGCTTACAAAGACCAGCCATATTGTATCATGGATAAGTTTCCTCTTTTGCTAAAATATTGTTATTGTTCTCCAAGATCTCCCACACAAAAGCAATTTAAAAAAACCTCCAGAGGGAAACCCTTTTTAGTACAGAGTAGCTCAGAGGTACTTTTGTGTGATGGCTTATGCTGTGACGTAGCCCAGTGTGTTGTTGGCTAACTGCTAATGGCACAGGCGAGTAGGGAGGGTGGCCTTTTAACACCTTCAATTGGTGAAAGTTTAAGTTTGATTGATGAATTACGACTGTCGCTCCAGCTTGCCGGTATGTTCTTCCAAGTCCGGTCAGATATCTGGATTACCAATGGTACTCGATATGCATGTTGTGTACCATGAACATGTATCGAGCTCGGTTCCCCAGATAGTAAATCCGACTCGACTACGGTTTCCCAGAAAAGTAAATTTATCCTGTAATCGAGCTGGATAACACATCGTACTGGATCGCCGAGTTGTGTTTCTCGCGAGTCAGTTGTCTCGCCGAGTTAAATTAACTTTTATTGCGAGTTTGTCTCGCCGAGTTTAGTTGTCACCTGCGAGTTTCTCCTTGACGTCCGTAGAAGTTTCAGCGAAGTAGATCCCCAGGTACCAAGAATCAGTGACGAGTTCTGTTGCCGTAGGCCGAGTGGTGCTTCCATTTGAGTTAAGTTTTCCCCCAAGTTCATTACGTTTCAGCTAGAGTTCCAAATCGCCGTACACCCGAAAAACCTATCGTCCCATATCGCATATTAAAGCATGCGCACTAAGACGTCATACGTCATAAAAAATTAACCAATCAGCCGTTTTTAAGCCCTGTCGCTCGCAGTCTAGAATGTGAATGAATATTATATTCACACAAGCATGTTGCACTCGGTGTGGCATTTCATTTTACTATGTCATTGAACATTTTTTATCTGTTAGTTGTCGCTGCTGTAGGTTCCATGGTTCACTGGTGCTTTTTTCTTTGTACAAACAACGCCTTATTTTACCATTGGCAATTTTACGGCATCAAGAACGACCGCATTACCTTCTTTCGTGAAGCCATTTATTTATCTCACGCAAACGGAGCAATGTCTACCGTCGAACCTGGTATCTTCGATTGGATACAATGCGACCCAGTGCAACTGTGATGTTATAGTGCTTTGTTATAAAACAGAGTGTACAGATAGAAAGCCATCTCATGTAACCTATCTGTTCGACCCACGAAGCACTTGGTCATCGGGACGAAATATGCTTTACTTTACTTTACTTTACTGCACTAAATAGAACATCTGGCTATCATTATTACATATTTATGGTTGACGACATAATTCTTACATTTAACGAGTTTACTCCACCATTAATGAAGAAAATACAACCTTTTCGGGCTGTTGAGGAATGGCTTTTAGATTATGAGCCAGCCCTTGGTGTTCTGGATCACACTACACATAACGGAGCAAGGTGAACCTTTGAAAGAAAAAAACTATTATGCATTAACAAAACCTTCTCATTGGTCCAGCCTACGTATGGTTCGATGCTATCTTTCATGCTTTTCACTATAAGGCAATTAGCCACATTTTACGTATACCATATATAACAAGCTACGAAGAACAGAGTTGGTGGGTGTCAGCTTTGCAAATCATCGCGGTTCTGGAAGTGAAATTCCGAGGCCAAGCGTTGTTGTTTGCACCTGTGACTGCTCATAATCCCAAACATCGCGACTATCCAAGGCAAACTTCGAATATTGATGCAATATGTCGGACTATTATTGAGCAACTCCAACAGAAAACGCCAACGGTTTATAAAAACCAATCTATATTTGAACAATCTAGCTATAGTAAAGCAGGATTGGAGCTCTACACCATGAACCCGCCTCAGAGTGAATTAGAAGATCAGCGTCTAGAACATCAACAAAGCTCAGCCCATTTGTACGCATTGGACGCTCAGTATGCCCGTCGCGTTCAAGACTACCATACCAACAAGACAAAGAATTCAAGACTAGAAGCGCAAACTTCCCGTCAGCCAGTACGCAATTGCAATCTAACGTTTGAGGAAGAAAACTCATCAGATCATGTCATAGCCGCCCTACCTAAGCAAAACAAATCAGATAGTCAAGAAAACGCAACAAGTACCCCAGATTCACAACTAAGCAAAACAAATCAGATAGTCAAGAAAACGCAACAAGTACCCCAGATTCACAACAGAAAGGAATATTGTCAATGACTAATGATATTAGTGGACACACAGTACCCGTATTAGGAAAGATTACCGTGCCCTTACACTTGAATGGAAATGAGTATTCCTCTGAGTTTCATGTTAAGGAAAACCTTGCCTATGATGCAATCCTTGGTCGCAATTTCCTTCAAGAAAACAGAGCTATGATTGACCTTGACAACAGCAGTATTACTTTTAAATGGGCGGGACGCAATAGAAAACGTGCTAGTATTACGACAGTGCCAGTTATGGGAACCTTCCTTCCTCGAAAGAAGAACTCTAAAGAAATTAAAGTTCCAAAGTAATTTTCTTAGACTTTTGTATTTTTATTTGTAATTGAGGACCCTATTGCAAACCACTGACTGTGATGTAGGTTAAATCTTTCAAAATTAAATTTACAACTAAAGATGATTCAGTATCTTCCCCGAATATTTCCAGCCCCAGTGTAGCCAAAATAGTTCACCGAAGTCAAAGGAACATAGACATGGGACTTCATCAGTCGTTCTTGCTTTTGTTGCTTTAGCTCGTAGTTTGCCTGCTCACAGCTTCGTACACGCACATAAAGATAACGACCAGGCCGTTATTCAGAAAACCCAGAGGGTTCTTCGCCCACACAACCCAAGACGGTCCACTTCGAGATGAACACGTAGTATGTACTCCAGTTAGCCAAGGAATCGCATTAAATCTGATCAGAGTATTGATCCGAAAGAAAACAAACTACAGCGAATAAAGGTAGTAAAGTCAGTCGAACCTTCCAAGAAACAAGTTGATGTCCAGGAAACGTCAAAGCCCGTTTATCCAAGCAAAGAGAACAATTTCAGTGTTCCAAAAGAGAATAATGTATACCCGCGAGATTTGAATAATGAAGAGAAACCGTTAACCGTTGCCAACTGAGGGAAAAGATGGAAAAAGACAGTTGTATTTACCCTAATAGCACACGCCACACGTTATTGAATCATGCAGAGATGGAACTATCAGGCAAAGGAACGTTTAGAGTAATGAAATGATTATAGTAGGTACCACGCAAACAATTAGCAGAGATAAATATGGAGATTTTAAAGTTGATATTTTACCAGAGACCAAGCAGATGAATTAGATTTTTTCACGAGAATTGATGAGATGTTTACAGAGTCAAAAAAGATGCTAGAAGTTGATGTAAGAATTTGTTTTTCCGAGACCGTTTAAACGTTTGTATACCACAGTCAGATAGCAATTTTGGTTATAGGATTCCTCTTACTTATTACTCGACCAGGAGGTCTCGATTTAAGGTGGAAGGAATGTCATGAGAGGATTTACCGTTTTTCAATAATTTTTATGTTCATCCGTGTTCAGTGTTTAAAACCCTTTTTAAAAGCCGACAATAGTTATTCTGAAAAAGACAACTTATTACTTAAGCCAAAACTGATTGAGTTAATCAACGCTGAGTCCTAGAAAGTGTTATCTTTAGTAAATAGCATGTTTGGTTTTAAGTCACGTTTCCTAGTAATGCTTTTGCTTTTCAAGAAGTGTTATCTTTAGTAAATAGCATATTTAGTCTTTAGTTACGTTTCCTAGTTATCCTGCCACTCGAGCGGCTAATTAACAACCTGTTAGTATTGACTTTCCGTCTTGTAATATATTTACTAACACATCCAGTTTCACTAATGAATGTTCGCGTAGTTAATAGCTTTTTTAGGGCGAGAACTTCCTAAACGATCTCGCTTATTAGCGCCTCACAATTTGTTAGCTTTTCACTACTTCTTAATTCGACGAGTTCTAAACACGATTTAAATCCAAACTTCAAACGTCTTCAAACAATTTCGAGTCCGGCTCGCCGTGTTGGTCTACATCTTGGACGTTTTCGGCTTCTAAAAGCTCCTGACTGATAAATCGCGTTTGAAGTTTGGAAAATCCTCTTCGCTTCTGTTTCTAAAGCTCTTTCATCCGATTGCAAACGTTTTAAGTAGGTTTAAAAATCGTCTTCCTGAGACATTATTATGCAGAATTTGAAATTAATCGAAACTAACTTGCAAAGATGGCGTCATGATCAGTAGCACTCTCAAATTTCGCGGGCCGTACTGTAGAATACGGCCCGTAAAATTGACCAATCGCAGCGCGCGTACTATATAAGAGATATAATAAAGTTTACATACGACCTCTGTATGACATTGGACATAGGCTTCTTAAAATTGTAATAATTACTTAGCTAGTTATTATTTATTAGCTATTAATTTTATTGTAATTCATTGTAAATAATTGTAATCTGCATGGCTCCGTGGAACAGCACAATTGTGAAATGGAACCCGTGTTTAAATTTTATATTATTTATATTATTATATTAAATTAAGCCTAGATATCACACTTTCCTAAAAATTACACATAACAAACAGTAAGGCTTATAGTTTCACATAATTTTTATTGTCAACTTACACTCGTCTGAAAGAGTATTAAATCTTCCTATTGCAATCAAAACGATGAAGCGTTCCGCCCAAATAAACAAAACGCATGAACTCCATGACACTAGATAAGTCGTACAATTATACTATATTGTGGTACACTAAACCATGTAATAAACAAATAGCCACTACTATAAAATCAGTTTATATATATTTATGCTTCTTTCTGAACATTGTTTTTCCTTTGCATATGTTCTAAACAAAGTACAGATATTTTTATTTTATCCCACGTAGTTAATTAACTTCTAACAGACTATTACTTGTCTTTTATTAGACTATCTTTGCACATTGTAACCTACACCCGACTCAACGTCTTCCGAGTGCCGGCCATTATTAAATAGATTTTGTGTAACTTTGTCAATTTGTTTTTATTCAATACTCAATACTGTAGACTGCCGTCACTTAGGCACACTATATACATTTCATTAGACATTTTAGTGTGCTGTATATTTTTACCGCACAGCTTTGCGCAATGCTGACTGGGATAGCGTAGACGAAACAACCAGAAGCCCGAAGGAAAATAAGTTATTCGAAACCTGTTGATAGCTGGCGGTGGATTTTTAAAAACTACAAAGAGAAAGGATACGCTACAATGTTTTCCGAAGACTTTCCAACTCTTGCATCATTCAATTATCGTTTACACGGTTTTAAAGATCCGCCCGCGGACCATTTTGCGAGACCATTCTGGATAGAGGCTGACAAAGAGGATATTGTATTAATAACAGAAAATCTGTTGACGTATCTTTAAAATATTTGTTGAGTTTCTTTCGCAGATACAAGGACAGTCCAAAGTTTGCTTTCTTATCTCACGGTGTAATTTCTCACGATAACGTAAACACGGTTGCTTATGCAGATGACGACCTAAAAGCTGTTTTACAAATGTTTGAGAAAGACTCCTTCCTGAACAACACTCTACTGATTATTTTCGCCGACCATGGAGCGCGGTTTTCAGGATTGAGGAAAACAATTCAAGGTAAACTGGAGGAAAGGTTTCCATTCATATCAATCACGACACCTAAATGGTTTCCTGGAAAATACCCAGACCTCTACAATAATCTTGTTCATAATTCCCGCGTTCTAACGTCGCCCTTTGATGTTTATGCTACATTTCGTCACATACCCACAGTATCCTAGCGGGATCGTAACTGGACAAAGCTTGTTTAGCCGGATTGACGAGAAAAACCGCACATGCGCAAGTGCAGGTGTAGAAGATCATTGGTGTCCTTGTCTTGATTTGGAAACTGTGTCAATCGATGAGCCCATAGTTAAGGAAGCAGCGGAGTTTGTGGCTAGATACGTCAACAATCTGACGTCACAGAGCAATGAATTGACAAAGTTGTGTCAGCGGTTGGTCTTGAAGGAAGTAAAGACAGCGTTCCGTGAGATGCCAAAAGAAGCCATGCAAAGGTTTCATGACACGAAGAATGGCGCAAATGATTGGTGCGACGCCTGCGAAGCGGTGATGGGAGCTAAAGCTGAAAACAATATTTTCAGAGATACGTTGCATCAGGTACAGCTGGTTACATCTCCTAATTAATGAAGGATTTTATGAGGCGTCTGTTAGAAAGATGAAGGGTGTTCCATCAATTGTAGGAGACATCAGTCGCTTTGACGCTTACAAAGACCAGCCATATTGTATCATGGATAAGTTTCCTCTTTTGCTAAAATATTGTTATTGTTCTCCAAGATCTCCCACACAAAAGCAATTTAAAAAAACCTCCAGAGGGAAACCCTTTTTAGTACAGAGTAGCTCAGAGGTACTTTTGTGTGATGGCTTATGCTGTGACGTAGCCCAGTGTGTTGTTGGCTAACTGCTAATGGCACAGGCGAGTAGGGAGGGTGGCCTTTTAACACCTTCAATTGGTGAAAGTTTAAGTTTGATTGATGAATTACGACTGTCGCTCCAGCTTGCCGGTATGTTCTTCCAAGTCCGGTCAGATATCTGGATTACCAATGGTACTCGATATGCATGTTGTGTACCATGAACATCTATCGAGCTCGGTTCCCCAGATAGTAAATCCGACTCGACTACGGTTTCCCAGAAAAGTAAATTTATCCTGTAATCAAGCTGGATAACACATCGTACTGGATCGCCGAGTTGTGTTTCTCGCGAGTCAGTTGTCTCGCCGAGTTAAATTAACTTTTATTGCGAGTTTGTCTCGCCGAGTTTAGTTGTCACCTGCGAGTTTCTCCTTGACGTCCGTAGAAGTTTCAGCGAAGTAGATCCCCAGGTACCAAGAATCAGTGACGAGTTCTGTTGCCGTAGGCCGAGTGGTGCTTCCATTTGAGTTAAGTTTTCCCCAAGTTCATTACGTTTCAGCTAGAGTTCCAAATCGCCGTACACCCGAAAAACCTATCGTCCCATATCGCATATTAAAGCATGCGCACTAAGACGTCATACGTCATAAAAAATTAACCAATCAGCCGTTTTTAAGCCCTGTCGCTCGCAGTCTAGAATGTGAATGAATATTATATTCACACAAGCATGTTGCACTCGGTGTGGCATTTCATTTTACTATGTCGTTGAAAGTTGTTTATCTATTAGTTTTCGCTGCTGTAGGTTCCATGCTAATCACTGGTGATTTTTTCTTTGTACAAACAACGCCTTATTTTACCATTGGCAATTTTACGGCATCAAGAACGACCGCATTACCTTCTTTCGTGAAGCCATTCATTTATCTCACGCAAACGGAGCAATGTCTACCGTCGAATCTGGTATCTTCGATTGGATGCAATGCGAACCAGTGCAACTGTGAATTTATAAATAAAACAGGTGTACAGAAAGAAAGCCATCTCATGTAACCTATCTGTTCGACCCACGAAGCACTTGGTCATCGGCACGAAATATGCTTTACTTTACTGCACTAAATAGAACATCTGGCTATCATTATTACATATTTATGGTTGACGACATAATTCTTACATTTAACGAGTTTACTCCACCATTAATGAAGAAAATACAACCTTTTCGAGCTGTTGAGGAATGGCTTTTAGATTATGAGCCAGCCCTTGGTGTTCTGGATCACACTACACATAACGGAGCAAGGTGGACCTTTGAAAGAAAAAAACTATTATGCATCAACAAAACCTTCTCATTAGTCCAGCCTACCGTATGGTTCGATGCTATCTTTCATGCTTTTCACTATAAGGCAATTGGCCACATTTTACCATATATAACAAGCTACGAAGAACAGAGTTGGTGGGTGTCAGCTTTGCAAATCATCGCGGTTCTGGAAGTGAAATTCCGAGGCCAAGCGTTGTTGTTTGCACCTGTGACTGCTCATAATCCCAAACATCGCGACTATCCAAGGCAAACTTCGAATATTGATGCAATATGTCGGACTATTATTGAGCAACTCCAACAGAAAACGCCAACGGTTTATAAAACCAATCTATATTTGAACAATCTAGCTATAGTAAAGCAGGATTGGAGCTCTACACCATGAATCCGCCTCAGAGTGAATTAGAAGATCAGCGTCTAGAACATCAACAAAGTTCAGCTCATTTGTATGCATTGGACGCTCAGTATGCCCGTCGCGTTCATGACTACCATACCAACAAGACAAAGAATTCAAGACTAGAAGCGCAAACTTCCCTTCAGCCAGTACGCACTTGCAATCTAACGTTTGAGGAAGAAAACTCATCAGATCATGTCATAGCCGCCCTACCTAAGCAAAACAAACCAGATAGTCAAGAAAACGCAAACAAGTACCCCAGATTCACAACAGAAAGGACGATTGTCAATGACTAATGATCAGCACAAGCAAGAAAACGTTGATTTGTCATGCGAAAGCAATGCCAGCCTAAAGCCCAGTGACCTGACTACAGCAGGTGAAATAGCAGGCCAAGCAGTCCAATTTTTCGTCGATACTGGAGCATGTGTATCAGCCATAGACAAGCAGTTTTTAACGGACTTATGGTCAATTCCCTCCTAAGATGACTAACGGTTCTTTATTGTCTATCCAGACAGTAAGTGGACACACAGTACCCGTACTAGGAAAGATTACCGTGCCCTTACACTTGAATGGAAGTGAGTATTCCTGTGAGTTTCATGTTATGGAAAACCTTGCCTATGATGCAATCCTTGGTCGCAATTTCCTTCAAGAAAACAGAGCTATGATTGACCTTGACAACAGCAGTATTACTTTTAAATGGGCGGGACGCCTTAGAAAACGTGCCAGTACTACGACAGTGCCAGTTATGGGAACCTTCCTTCCTCGAAAGAAGAACTCTAAAGAAATTAAAGTTCCAAAGTAATTTTCTTAGACTTTTGTATTTTTATTTGTAATTGAGGACCCTATTGCAAACCACTGACTGTGATGTAGGTTAAATCTTTAAAAATTAAATTTCCAACTAAAGATGATTCCGTATCTTCCTCGAATATTTCCAACCCCAGTGTAGCCAAAATAGTTCACCGAAGTCAAAGGAACATAGACATGGGACTTCATCAGTCGTTCTTGCTTTTGTTACTTCTCGTAGTTTAGCCAAGTGAATCGCATTAAATCTGATCAGAGTATTGACCCGAAAGAAAGAAAACTACAGCGAATAAAGGTAGTAAAGTCAGTCGAACTTTCCAAGAAACAAGTTGATGTCCAGGAAACGTCGAAGCCCGTTTATCCAAGCAAAGAGAACAATTTCAGTATTCCAAAAGAGAATAATGTATACCCGCGAGATTTGAATAATGAAGAGAAACCGTTAACCGTTGCTAACTGAGGTAAAAGATGGAAAAAAACAGTTGTATTTACCCTAATAGCACACGCCACACGTTATTGAATCATGCAGAGAAGGAACTATAAGGCAAAGGAACGTTTCGAGTAATGAAATGATTATAGTAGGTACCACGCAAACAATTAGCAGAGATAAATATGGAGATTTTAAAGTTGATATTTTACCAGAGACCAAGCAGATGAATTTTTTCACGAGAATTGATGAGATGTTTACAGAGTCAAAAAAGAAGCTAGAAGTTGATGTAAGAATTTGTTTTTCCGAGACCGTTTGTATACCACAGTCAGATAGCAATTTTGGTTATAAGATTCCTCTTACTTATTACTCGACCAGGAGGTCTCGATTTACGGTGGAAGGAATGTCATGAGAGGATTTACCGTTTTTCAATAATTTTTATGTTCATCCGTGTTCGGTGTTTAAAACCCTTTTTAAAAGCCGACAATAGTTATTCTGAAAAAGACAACTTATTACTTAAGCCAAAACTGATTGAGTTAATCAATGCTGAGTCCTAGAAAGCGTTATCTTTAGTAAATAGCATGTTTGGTTTTAAGTCACGTTTCCTAGTAATGCTTTTGCTTTTGCTTTCTATTTAGTCTTTAGTTACGTTTCCTAGTTATCCTGCCACTCGAGCGGCTAATTAACAACCTGTTAGTATTGACTTTCCGTGTTGTAATATATTTACTAACACATCCAGTTTCACTAATGAATGTTCGCGTAGTTAATAGCTTTTTTAGGGCGAGAACTTGCTAAACGATCTCGCTTATTAGCGCCTCACAATTTGTTAGCTTTTCACTACTTCTTAATTGCTTCGGTAGTTAATAAGTAACGTACTTTTAAACTGGATACTTTCTTCCGTAGGTAATGAGCACTTGTTGTAACAATAAGCTCTCGAGTTAAACTAGAATTTTTATTAGGTTGCGCTATCTTCAAAGTACCTTAGCTTCCGTTATAATTACTTTTCACATCTTTATGTTAGCACACTTATTGTACTCTGTTAACAATGAGACGCGTGTACAATCATATATAAGGAAGTAACTTGTAAAGCTTTCTTTGATTGCCCGAAGTGTTGTTAGTAATTGATATTAATTTAATGTAAATAGACTAATATAGTTTTTATAGATTTTATAGATATAGCTATTATATATATGACTTGTAAAGTAATGTAATTTTTATAATATTTTGTATTGTAATGTAATGTAATTTTCATAGTATTTTGTGATATTTAAGTTTAGGTGTCCCCGATTAGTGGGCCTTTTGGCACGCTAGAAGACTTCGACACATTAATAAAGTTGTTATTATTATTATTATTATTATTTGATTACATCCTTGAGTACATTGTGAGGAATAAACTGTTGTTAGAACCAAGTTCTTTCTCCTCCTTGACGTCCGTGGAAGTTTCAGCGAAGTAGATCCCCAGGTACCAAGAATCAGTGACGAGTTCTGTTGCCGTAGGCCGAGTGGTGCTTCCATTTGAGTTAAGTTTTCCCCCAAGTTCATTACGTTTCAGCTAGAGTTCCAAATCGCCGTACAGCCGAAAAACCTATCGTCACATATCGCATATTAAAGCATGCGTACTAAGACGTCATACGTCATAAAAAATTAACCAATCAGCCGTTTTTAAGCCTTTGCCGTCGACGTAGTAGCCTGAGTATCAGGTCAGGCTATCGACGTAGCCGCATTAGCCACGAGACAAGACACATAAGATCACATAACATCATAACAGTCTTAACAAGAGATCTTGACACTTTCAAAATGGCAAATCGTGGCTTGAAAATGTTTTTACGGTTAACGTTTTCGACTTTTTCTACGCCTAACGGTTAAAATGTTTCAATTTTTACGCCTAACGACTAAATTTTTGGCCGTTTTACGGCTAACGGTTAACCCCATTGATACCCTCATGCATTTGTAGCTCTCTTGGATTATGATGTGATCGTTCCCAGCGTTTGGGTCTGTCGAGAGTGCCAGGCTTAAAGAAAGAGTGGCTCGTGGTAATTGACCTCACGTACAACAACGTCAACGTTTTTAAAATCCATGTGATGGTTGAATTTGTGGACATGACAAGCAACTTTAGAGTTGTGGTCGAAATTATCATGTGTTAATTATGTTATGTTCAAGTGTGATTGATGTAATTATATAACATTGAAATCGTCCTTCTGTAAACAATTTATAACTTCCTATTGCATATATAATTTAAACGTTAATGTTTTTCACTATTCCAGAATGTTGTCTTTAACAGACAACTATGACGACTTGCTAACTTCAATTATTTTTACAGTATTTTCCTGTTTGATGTAATAGTAGTCAGCAGCTTTACATCGTCATTCTCCTCGGCAGCACTCTCTACCGTTTAGGTAAACTAGAAGCAATTATTTATCATCAACAGACTCCCAGCCTCGATTATTAATAAAGAATAGAAATGCGAGTGCTAGCACAAAGAAAAAGGATGCGACACATTAATCGGAAGGGATCTCAACCATCACGTCGTCTTTCACAGCTCAAGAACATTATTATTCTTCACATATCAGTCAAGCGCTTTCCACTGTACTATATCCTATGATTCGGATGCAAACTTCCTGAGGATCAGGTTTCCTTGTCGAATAGAGATTATTGTTCAACAATTGCAAACATGTCGGTCGGATTGGCTTGAGTGTCTTTATATGCACGTCGTTGATTGGCTGCATGTAGAATATTTTCATCCAATTCTTATTGTAATATCGGATGCTGCATTCGCTAATGAGGCTAAGGCACAGTTGCACAAGGGTAATATAATATCCAGTTCCAATTGGTTCCGGACGAGTGACAGAGGAACGAGGATAAATGGTGCGAATCAAAGAAGAAAGCATGTTCCTTTTTAGCACAGAGTGGAACGAAGTGTAACTATGTTGTATTCGAATGGTTCAGGGAGATGACCTTCATTATGTCTATATGTATCTATGGCGTAAACTAATCGATAATCAATCGATATTGATTAATCAAGCCATAAATTGGTTCGAGTTTGCGGGAGTTTCGAGAAATCGGGAGTAAAATTATAGGGTTTGAGTGAAGCAAATGCAAGGGAAAAGTTTACTTTTTTAAAACAAGAGTCATGCGAGCGAAAGTTTCCAATTTGATTGTGTCACGTAACATTATGTCTGTCACGCATTTAACATTTGCAAGTCTATTCATGTCCAGTGAATGAAAACTCTTTTATAGCGCTATGAACTAATAAGTGGAATAATTTCCTCGTAATATTTTTTTCTGAAGAACTAAGTAGCTATTAAAGTTTCTTTTATAACGGTGAGACATCCAGACAAGAGTGATTTGGCGGCGTGAGGTCTTTGCGGTATACCTTTATAATGACGAATTTCTTTCTTTCCAAGCGCGATGCTTTTAAAGGAAGCTAAAGGAATGTTTTCTTTCCCGACGTGAAATTGTTACTACACAGGATTCTGTATACGTACCTTTGTTGAGAAGTGGCAAGCAAATACAAGGGTCGAGTTATCGGGAGGTTCGAGAAACTGACGGTTCGAGAACTGATCGAAGTTCCGTACGCACTGATTTCACTTCGCAAACCTCCATAAGATATACTAGCATATTCTCCCCGTTTTCGCGCCAAATCAAACCATTTCAAAGTCAAATCGAGGCCACAGAGCCTCGCTTCGAGCCGTTCCCTCTCATTCTCCAAAATGGCTTCGCGCCACTCGTGTTGTTAGAACTTCGCTAACGACCATTTCGTTCGCATCCTTCGCAAAATCTGGCCATCCTTCTCTGGAAACGTAACAGAGAGATGGCAGAAAGCGGGGAGATTTCTCCCCCGGCCTCAGTTGAGGCGTGCACTCCAGATGAGAGGGTTAATCAAGAGTCTTCACCTGAGCGGTCGAAAGACTCCACTGCATCATGGAGGCAACGTAAGCAAATCTGATAGTTCCAATGAATACGTGCGTTTTGACACGGAAACCAAAGCCCATCACAAGCTTGACTTGACAAAGGGCATGGTGAAATACGTGAATGATAAGTTCACTACTTATGTGAAATACAAAGCCATTCAGGAGACAGTCCTAGAATCTAACCTGGTGCCACCAGATTGTCTCGCAACCCCGAAAGTCGATGACTATTTGGGCGAGATATTTGAGTCTCTCGGAAAGTGGTCGTGAAAGGGACAGCAATCTTTCCAAGGTACAGTCCCGACTCACTAATGTCATGGGACCACTTGGAAAATAATGGTTGAATTTAGAAAATGACCTCGACTTATTTGACTGCCTAAAGCTAGTGGAACAGTCTGTCTCTCTGCTGGGACAAGCAAAAGTAAGTCTGTCTTATTCCTGTAGGCTGGCAGTCCTCTTTCACCTCACAGGCGACTTGAAGAAAGCTAAAAAGCTTATTTCTAAACACGAGACCTCCTTGACCAAGTCTCATAAGACCTTGTTTGGTAAAACGTTTTACAAGGCCCTCCGTACAGCAACAAAGATTAGGAAATATACAAAGGAGATTTCACACCATATTACTGGCTCTACTACACAGCCTCCCCCTCGGTCCTACAGAGGCAGGAAGAATCTTAAACAATATTCCAGAAGCTCTCAGCCCTTCCGTCAGAACAGAGGTGGGAGCACGTCTGTCTCTTTCCGAGGAAAGAGTTCAACCTACAGAGGATACCCAAAAGGCAAGTCAGTTAAATTCCGGGTCAAAAAGAGAGCACCTGGATCAAAAAGGCCAACTCCAGATCGAAACAAAAACTCTGGATATATCGTTACAGATAGTCCCAAAGGACATTTATCCGGCCCTGACAAAACTAAGTTTGGGTTCATAAATTCTAAACAGGTCCTTTCTATTGGCATCGAGACTCCAAACCAATTGGACATTGCTGACACAAGATCAGTACATTTTACAAATTGTCACTGGAGTGGTGACTCCCTTTCAGAAAACCCCACTCCAGACAAACATTCCCCCACATGCGTCTCACAATAAGTCAGAGACAGGGAAAATAGAACTAGAAATTGCAGCAATGCTGCAAAAGGGGGCGATTCAGGTGGTATCTCCATTGAAAGGGGAATTTATCAGTCCAATATTTCTGATCCCAAAGAAAGATGGTGGGAGCAGACCTATAATAATAATACTTTATTCAAATATAATTAAAAGATAAAATATTTGAACAGGTAGATCTTGAGGTTAACCCTATATACAGATCACCTAAAAAAATAGGAAATCAAATAAATAATAATAAAGTCTAAAGGCCTGGTATATGTTTATATATATATATATGTACAATACATTTATTTGCATTTCACTTTGTCTTTTACAATTTCTTATCAATCTATATTTAAAGTAATAAATAGTAATCTAATTGTATATATAAATAATTTAAATATCGTTGAAAAGGGCCTAAATAAACCGTTAGGTTATCGAGTTAGACACTAAACAGATAATGTTGTAAATTTTGTGTAGCTTTCACTCACAAACAAACACATATAAATACTGAGATAGCAGCAAAGCTGCAAAAATAGCACACACAAAAAGCGAAAAAAAGAAACAAATGGCAATTTCCATGGCAAAGCACAAAAGCATATATATACGCGCATTAGTAAGAAGAAGAAAGAAGAAGTCATTGTTAGTTAATAGCTGGCGTCAAGAGAACCATTTTGTTTAAGTAGTAGGTGCTGTTTAATCCTTTTATTGAAAGTCATAGTGTTCAGTTGTTTGAGGTCAGAGGTAGCTTCTGCCAGATGTTAGTTGCCATTGCCGATATTGCCTGTTTGCAAATACAGTCGAACCTCCACTAACGGCCACCTCTCTACAACGGCCAGGATTTTTCGTCCCAACCGTACACCGATGCATACACTTTACTCTAATTCTAACCTCCCTACAACGGCCACCTCTCTACAACGGCCAGTTATTTCGGCCCCAAGGTGGCCGTTGTAGAGAGGTTCAACCTGTATTAGTTCTTATGCATGCCTTGTATAGGTTATCTTTTGAGGCATATCTTGTGTTATTGTGGAATAATAAGGCTATAACTATCGAAAATAATACAGTATTTTGGAGTTCCTGGCTCAAGCAAAAGATTACCTTTGTGCAAGGCATCCTAAATGCCGATGGAAAATGTTTACCTTTTGAAGAATTTCAAAATAAGTTTAAGATCAAAACAAATTATCTTCATTACTTTCAATTAATTGCAGCTATCCCATCTGACTTGAAAAAGAAAGCTATGATTTCTCAAACACCTCCATTTGAGGAAATAAATACAACTTTACTATCTTCTTTTTCAGAAAACACCTCTCTATATTTAGCTGACATGCGCTGCAAAAACTACTATAAAATACTCAGTGAAAACGTCGCTATCGAGCCTACTGGTATAAAAAACTGGAAGATCAAATTTCCCTCTTTTTGCGGACTGGAAGAAACAATTTTTTTTTATACACCGATCGACAAAAGACAATAAACTAATACAGTTCTCCTTTAGGTTACTGCATCGAATAATAGTAACAAAAAAGAACTCTTTAAATTCAAATTAGTCAATGATGAATCGTGCACTTTTTGCCTTAGTCTAGACTCTATAGAACATACATTTATAGACTGCACTACGACGACAACCTTTTACGCTAAAGCTTTAACTTGATTTAATCATGAGCATAACACTAATATAAGACTTTCTAGTAAGCAAATAACTTTCAACGACATACCCCTTTTAACCCTGCCAACAGACTACCAAAAGCGCAGACTACACTTATTCATCATTCTTTTAAAACATTATATTTATGCCCGTAAGTGTCTGGAAAAGAAACCAAATCTAGAAGAATTTCAAAGAAAAGTGGTTTTCCAATGGCAAATAGAACTGAGAATGTGCTCTTCCTTAAATTTATTTATTTATTCTTTTTATAGCCTGAAATGTACATATTTATCTATAAACAGCCCTCTAGCTTGCGCGCCTTCCTTTTCTTTTTTTTTCTTGATTAGTTTTTTTTTGTACTGTATTATTATTGTATTGTTACTAGTATCAAGTGTATAGTCAATTAGAATAGTATTTATTGCTGTATTTTATGTTGTATTTGGAATTATGTGAAATGAATTATGTGAACACGAAAAACATGAACTCCTAAAGGAGTTAACAAGCGGCCGATATCACCTTGAGGAGGGGAAACAACAATCCACCTCTCCTACCCATCGGTTACTGGACTCTGAGGTGCACCCCCCAAATAAGAGTCAACATACGAACCTGTGTGACGAAAAACGTGACTGCGTGATGCAATATTAATGTTAAACTCACTGCGCAGAAACTGTAATATCTAACCAAATGTCGTCAACTATAAAAAGCGAAATAAACATTTGAACACCTACCTTTACCAAGAATAGATGTCTTAACACCCACTAATAAAGCTATACAGGATAATACGCACTTTTACAACTCTGCCCGCGCTATGAACGCTAGATACGAAGAGCAAATTAATGGTGTCTCTATATTACAAGCTATTACATTAGCCATGTTTACCATGTAATGAGAAAAACCCCTAGAATTGAAACTGATAGCAGATGACTATTACATGTTATGTTCCCCTGTCTCGTTAAATATTTCGCTTGTTTCTTTGTAAAGAACATGAAAAGAGCACTTACACGATACGAAAATCGAAATGTTCTCTAAAAGTAGGAAGAAATTATCCAGAAAGCTTGTGGAAGATAAATTTTCTAGTGGCTAATTTTAGACAATGCAATGCAATGTCAACTGGGGAAAGTGCAGTGACTACGAAAAAACAAGTAGTCACGCCAGTCTCGCTAAAGTCCGCAGTTTGCGTGAAACCGGAAGCCGATTCCCCGCTGGATCGAATAACGCGCAAAGGTCACACCGCCAAATTTAGCACATTTTGCAACAACACTGCTGTTCACTGCTGTGGGACATTTGTCTTTGCTTTTTTCAATGGGATTCCTGTAATAAACTCAATACATGTACGCACTTACACGACACTACAGAAAGCCTGTGGAAGAGAAATTCTCTAGTGGCTAATTTTAGACCGTGATGCGATTGCATCATGCCCGACGTAACTAATCGAACCAAATCGAACGTTCGATTAATCGAACTGAATCGAACTTAATCGAACCTAATCACGTGAGTAGGTTCGATTAAATTCGGTAATCGAACAGAATCGAACTCTCACAAAAAATTTGGAGTAATCGAACGCAATCTAACTTTTGATTAGGTTCGATTAGGTTCGATTGAGTTCGATTAGGTTCGATGGCACGAAATGGTCGACGTTGGATGGCATTCGATTGAAAATGGAGTTGCCATGAACATGTTCAAGTTCATTGAAGGATTTTGGGCAAATGTTAAACTGTTAAACGACCTCTTGCGTGCTGAAATCGTAGAGGGTTTTTTACATATTGTTATACTATTAACATTTATGTTGTTAATTTTAATTGCTTTACTTGCAAATGTGGCGGTTTCTTTTATCTCACGTTACCTCGGAACATTATTTTTAAATAGTGATTGTATCAATTGTAGCTTCCATGACCGCGCTGTTCGCAACTAATTTGTATTATTAACTATTGCTTTTGGCTTTGTTTCAGTTCACTACATTTTGTTCGGCCGTTAATTAGGAGTAAGCTGATAAAAAATAAATCATGAAATGGAACTACAGTGAAGTGAGATTAATTTCCTATTGTCTGTTGAACGTAATTCTAAGTTGTTCTCACATGCTGAGAGAGACTGTTCAAATATCTGGTATATTTTGAGTCATTTTTAGCCGTTTTTCGATTGTGTTCGATTGAGTTCGATTCGGTTCGATTCGGTTCGATTTGGTTCGGAAATCGAACATAATCGAACTCTCACACAAATTTTTTGGTTCGATTTGGTTCGATTATCGAACTAATCGAACTAAATCGTTCGATTAAGTTCGATTAGGTTCGATTAAGTTCGATTACCGAACGGTTCGATTAGTTACGTCGGGATCATGTCAACCGTATAGAGGTCTGGGGTTAGTGACTACGAAAAACAAGAACTCCTAAAGGAGTTTTAAAACAAGCGGCCGATATCACCTTGAGGGGGGGGAAACAACAATCCACCTCTCCTCCCTATCGGTCACTGGACTCTGAGGTGCACCCCCCAAATAAGAGTCAACATACGAACCTGCGTGACGAAAAACGTGACTGCGTGATGTAATAGTAATATTAAACTCACTGCGTAGAAAC